>CH002977.1:1384954-1401830 GCA_000149265.1 Ciona savignyi
CCACGCAAAATCAGCGCAACGTCTTTGTAAGCGTGCAACAATTGATAATCACGATTATTAACTTTTGGTAAAACGTAAATTTCGTAATCTCAAAATTTTAAAATAGCTTATTAATTTGTAATAGCAGGGCTCGACATACAAGCTTGTCCGCCTGTCCGGGACAGGTGATTTATTGCGTGGGACAAGTAGATATTGCGCTGCGCTTGTCCGACAGGACAAGTTAAAAATGTAACATTCACCGCCGTGTATATCTCCGAGTTTAAACAGTGTTAAACCAGCACCGTGCGCGAATGAGATTCGTACTATTTCGTTGTTCTATGCTCGTTGCTTTTGTTACAACTAGGATTTATCAGCGGTAACTGAGACAAGTAAAATTTAGTTACTATCTCCCTTAGTGCTAATATATGATAGTGACTAACACTCGGTCGCAATCTTTGTGCGGCGACTATGATAAAAGACTGATGCGCAATCTTCGCATCGGTGATAATAAAGTCGTAAAATAAATTAGGCTTATAAAAACTTTTAAAATAGAATTACTCCAAATGTGTGTGAAATAATCACATATTTTTTGTCAACGCACAGACAAACATCTTAAAATATTGCGACTTAAAATTTTTCATCATTAAATTATATTACGTCGAACGCGAAGTAAACATGATATCCCAATCCGGGGTATCCGTCTCTGCTTGAATTTGTTAGGTAATTAAATTCTTAGTATTATTAAATGATAATAATTACAATTCAAGTGCAACATCAAAAACCGATTTCGAACGACAAAGTAGCTTATGTTGTTTGTTAATACCAATCTCACGCGCATTTGTAATACAAGATATTGCAGAATATAGTCTTACTGAGAATTAAACGTGATACAATATAATTATTGGACAAGATAATTTTGTAAAAAATATCATCCAGGGACAAAAAATCATCAAGTTTTGGGTTTAAATTTATTTTAAATTTTCGTGTGGAAGCTCACGGCTCGCAACTGTGGTTTGTATGACGTCACAACTGTTTAAATCTGGTATTATAACAATCTGACATTATGATGCTGATGTATAGACTCCAGTATTCAGACGCACCATGTGTATAATAAAAGCGGTATACGCCAGTAGAATTGAAAATGGTCGCGGTAAACGTTAATTAGTTTTTTAATATGCGGGTGTAAATTCTTACTCACACGATGTACATTACTAGCGTTACCGCACGGATTTTCGGACCAGTCATCGTCTTCGTGCAAACCGCTATAAACCAAGAAAGCCGATCCCTATTTTCATAAGGAACGTCTTTTGGGGAGTGGCAGGAATCGGGAAATTAAACTGTGATTTTTTATGGGACAAGTGTAAGCTCGATGGGACAGGTCAATTTTGGGGTAAACTTGTCCTACAGGACAAGTGTTCTAAAAGCTTTATGTAGAGCCCTGAATAGTACAGAATAATTAATTAAATCACCACTACGTAATGCCTTGTTTAATCTATGTATGTTAAATAATATGCAATTACTCCATATGCAGAAAAGTTATTTACTAAGCATGTTTAGTATTGAAAATATTTATTTCACTTAAACAACTATGTTTTTAATTAGCACAAAAATGATATCCTATGTGTTCGAATAAAGGCAATAATAGCTAGTCCTAATATTTAAACTGACAAAACAAAAATCTTCTGGTGTTTGGTAGCATTTTTTTCAGCCACACATTGTAACAAACATATTATGAAAAAATATGTAAAGTTGAAACATTGTTTGACTTCGTAAATTGCACTCATCACAGTTTAAAAGCATATGGCTAGTTTACTACATTATCATTAACCGCCCAGTATCTATTTTTAAATGAGAAAATATATGCACAGCATAGCTAAGTTATAGTAAAAAATTCTAGAATAGGATTTGAAATTCTAGATTCGAACTATATAAAAGAATATTCTAGAACACCTAATTATTCTATATTGTGCATCCCTAAGTACAGCTGTAGCAGTATTTTCCAAACTTTTACTTTATCAAAACCTAAAGAAATATCTCAACTTGTTCTACCCTATATGTTCGAACACAATCCACCTTGTGTGGTGTGAAGTTTATATTAATATTTAGAGAAACTATGAAAAACCTAATGATACTGGTACTCATTTCATGGCTTGGTTATGCTAATTGATACTTTTACCTCATTTTTATGCATTTTTTCACCCCTTATGATTGCTTAATATAATAAATTCCTAGCCAAACAACATAATTGTTGCATTAAATTATTTTTTGTTGTTGTGATCTATAACCTTTGTTGTGCTGTATAACATTGAGCTTTTCCTACAGCATTCATCATTTTGCCAGCTGCAGTTTTATCCAAGCTGCCTTGATCTTTCAAGAATCTGCCCATAGCATTTTCGTCTCGTGATAAAACTGCAATGATAAGTAGGGTTAGTGTTAAAAGTACAATAACATTTATAAATAATAACACAACAAAAATAGAGTAATCTAATATTTATGAAATAAATTTACCACATATGCAGTTTTGATATTTCTCTGTTGCTTTTATTAAATCAGCACAAGTTTTCTGGACAGAGTTGAACAGCTGCAAAAAATAAATATAAAAAAATTAATTTTTATATAATTTCAACTTCTTGCTGGTCAGGTCAATTCACTAGACACCTAAAATCTTGACATATGTTAATCCATTTGAAAGAATTAAAATACATCACATGTGTGTTTAACACATTATTGTTTTGGCATTCTTAATTATATATCCAAGTATATTTTTAAAATTGGGACATAAAACAAACTTTAAAAAACATTGGAAATGGTCTTCAAAATTATGGGTGGTTTGAGTAATTGTATTTTTATTTTTCAAAAAGAGTTGGTCATGCGGCACTCACATCAAGCTTTGCATCAAGCTCTGCATCACTTGCCACAATGTGCTGATCCTCACTCTTTCCAAACTTTTTCCTCAAAACTTGTTTCGCATTCCAAAAGTCTCTCTGCAGCTTGTTTACAGTGGACAAATTTGCTTCAAACACGTTCCGGTCATATGATTGACCAGAATATCCAGTGTAATCACTGAAAGCACGTAAGTGTAGTATTATTATACACCAGTGTATACATAATGGAGCTGGAAGATGTGTTGAACTTGTGTAGTGATGGGGTTGTTTTTAAAGACTTGGAACTTTTCAAAATACCGATTGCAGTGGGTTGTTGGACCAGTCATGAATTTTTTAACTTACTGTCGAGTTTACTGTTAATATTTATTATTAGATAATTTGTATGTTTTTGTTTAATTCTACATTAGATATTGGTGTACATCACTGTCTATATTACAACATTGGGATGACGGTTCAATTTATACCTATTAATAACGGTATTATTAATGTTGACACAATGTGTGGGACGAAGACAAATGTTATAGACAAGTATAACAGAAATCTATAAAATATTTATGCCCATAATCTGGTTAAAGAGCTTAACTGCAGTGTGTATAAAGAGCTTAACTGCAGTACAACTTCTAAAACACACATAGTTTTAACACCAACTACTTTGCATACCAGTACGATAAGTTAATATTTTTACTAATTAATATATAACTCAGTGTTTAAAAGTAATGACTTATAGTTGACTTACTATTTTGACATCGACATCTCAACACACACTGGTGAATTAAAATAACAGGGGGTTCGTCCTTTTAAAGATTAGCAGGACAATTCACTATTGTTTACCATCTACTTCTTTGTTGACTATCTACTAAAAAAGGATACAAGTAAATGATGTCAGTCAAAATAAATACAACAATTGTACAAACAAAAATTGTCAGAATACAATTTAAACCCATTAGCTTATTGAGTTATCAAAGACAACCAGATCTAATCCTAAATTTACTGACGTCTTAAAAAAGAAGCGCTGTAAGTACAATAGAGACTGTTGTGTTATTATGACCAATTAGTTTATCTTTCCATAGATATATACAACATGGATACATTTGGGGAGCACGGACTATAGTTAAAAAATAATTGCACATTAAAACAATACGAAAAAACATTTTGAGTTTTTTAAAACGAACGTCGATAGCCTGTTAACTGAAGTTAATACAGTATGTTAATTAACTAAATTTGTTTAATAATAATTTCTGAGGTTGACGGTCAGAAACGGGTGTTGCTTTAAAATGGAATCGCAATAAAACTGGAATCGCAATGAAACTTTATCATTTGTTAAAAAACATGGTCTAAATATGCAGAAACCCAAACTTTGAATGGTATATTGTAAAACAAAACGATATTTTTTTCTAAAATTTTAGTTTTTTTGGGCATAGCGCTTGAACGGCTGCTTCAATTTTGATCAGATTTAGTAAAATGTAAGTGTGTTAGCCACTGCTTTATCACTTAGAAGAAACAAAAAAAATACTTAAAAGATAAACTAAAAATGAAGATACGTTCCTAAATCATGATTGTGACGGACATGGCATGTGGTCCCGAGATCTAACAGCAGGGGTAATGAAATTGCAATAAAACTTTGTGATTTGTTAGACTACATGGTCTACATTTGCAGAAACCAAAAACTTGGGTTATATATCTAGGACAATTCCTGTAGGAGGTGAAACCCATAACGACATTTTTCTAAAAATTTAGTTTTTTTGGGCTTAACGCTTCAACAGTGGTTCCAATTTTCATCAGATTTGGTGAAAACTTGGTGCGTTATCCACTGCTTTACCCATTTTAAAAAATAAAAAAATACTCTAAAAATTTGGTTTCGGAATCTTGAATGTGACAGGCATGGTAGGGGAAAAGTGTCTAAAACGGGCACCCTGGCTAAAATGGGCACCCCCGGTATTACCGAACGCTGATGTCCACTAGTGTTATTAGTAATGTCAAATGCAAAATTGATGTCCCCTGGCATAACGGAACAATCATTATTTATCAGAGTGTAATCTGTTAGAATTGTTTGAAAGATACAGTTATTTGTCAATTTTCTTATCATATAATGTAAATTTAAAAAATGGCGCCATTCGTTTACTTTAACATTGTTTTGGATATAGTTACACTTGTTGGGATCATATTTAGTCCAACTTAATATTTTATTAAACTTTTTCCCACGTTGTTTGTCCATACCGGCAATATTATACTTTATCTGGCAAAACAATGAAGTGGCCAAAACGGGTTCGACTTTACTAGCCAGTATCCCATCTAGTCAGATAGTCTTCTGCTAGTTTTATTTATTGTCATTATTTTAAATTTTAAAATACAACATTAGTTTCGCAGTCACCTTGTCCTTGTTCCTATCTGGTTGGCTTGCATTTACACACCAAATGCCAAATGCAATCGAAATATCCTTGACAAGATAATTGCACCACATTTTTGAATTACCTGAGTAAGCCAAGTACTACTGTATTAGTATCTTTAGATAGGTTAAAAGGGAAAAATCAAATTCCTATTCCTTACAACTAAGGTTTAATAATTCTTTGTTCTGTTTATAAGAAGAAAAGTAAGACAAAAAAAACAAGTACAAGCACATCCGCTAGGGTGCCCATTTTACCCAATAGCGGTGCCCATTTTACCCACCCCATGTCTCCAAAATGGGTTTTTGTACCGACGTGAAAATGTTATCGTTTCCACTAGGGGGCGTTGTTTAAAAGAGCAGCCATGCGGGCATTTATAAATGGATATATCTTCTATACAAACGTAACATAATTGTTTAACTACTGTCATTGGTATAATATTTACAAGCTTGTAAGCTTAGGGTGCCCATTTTAGACACTTTTCCCCTATATGACCCGACATCTATCAGAAGTGGTAATGGAATCGCAATGAAACTACGCATTTTTTCGACAACACAGTCTAGATCTGCAGAAACCGTAGATCTACAGAAACCCAAATTTTGGGTAATAAATCCAGGGGAATTTTCCTGGAAAGTAAAAACTAAAATGGTATTTTTTTAATTTTAGCTTTTTTAGGCATAGCGCCTGAACGACTGTTTCAATTTGATCAGTTTTGTTGTAACCATGTGAAATAAACATGGATACCAAGATTGGTTTGTTACCTCAGTGACCCATGCGTTTATGACTGTAAAAATAAAAAATGGTACCATAACTATATACCCAATGTATAAAATACACAAATTGTGGTTAGGAACCAGCTGTTTCGTATACGTTAAAATAATGATTTTTTGGTAAGAATAGTCCGTTCCATTCCGCTGATATTGTAATGGGCATGGGGGCTAGTTTTCCGTGTAATGTTTTATACACCTTTAACTCTTTCACTCCCGGCCAAATGCATTAATTTAAACATGCTGTCCCGCAGTGTTTTTTACAATTTTTGGTCATTTTCAAATTAGCACAGTTTTTCTCAAATTTATGCTATGATTTAATATTTAGTATGGTTGGAAAGATAATTTATCCCTCTTTTAAACAAACCGCACACCTAGAATCTACCTCCAATAAAGAATATATTATGTAAACTTTAGTGAACACCAGTGAAGGAAGTGTAAAAAGGGCATACAAAAGCAAACAAACACAAATACTATATCCAATATTCTTCAAAGCAGGGCACACCGAACTAGCTAGTCTCGCCGCCTTTTTCTTTATCGTGCGCTCAGCAGGCCCAGCTGGATTCATGCTTTGGTGAACACGAAGCATAAACGCCTGCTGCGAAAACGTCACCAACGCTCTCCTTTTTTTCTCAACGGCACGAAATTCACAGAGAATGTAAAGAAAGACTTGCTTGACAAAAAGAGCTTCTCCGCAAGTTAACGCGACTCCTATTGGCTGAGTTAGTCACTTGTAAATTCGTGTAAAATCGATAGAAATAAGAGGCGAAGCCTTGAAAAAGAAAGGCTATCACTCCTCGCATTTTTAATATTTCTCCACGAAAATTACAGAGAATAAAATATAGGGTTTCCTTGATCGAATGAGCGTGAGGTCTCTACCATTACGCATTGCGGAGAAATCGTTTTTTAGATTTGCATCCATTTATGTACAGGCGGGATACCATGTTTTCCCACCAACTCGCCATATGGCGAGTTGGGACGGAAAGAGTTAATTAAAACTTCTGTGCACTTTTTATACAGCGTTTATATCTATTATTAGGCCTATATTATTTACTTTTATAATTCAATTAGTTTAGTTTATTGCATTTTTAACTTGATTTATCTTCTTGTTTCTATTTTAACACGCAAGTTCTTTATTATCTCTCGGGGTCATCAAGTTATTAACGTTGCCTATTTCCGTGCTGATGTTGTCCGCGCAAATTGTGCCAAAAATTACGTTCTTCGTTAGCTTTTAAACTACTTGTACGTTTTTTGTATTACGAATCTTTAATACCAGTTTTTATATGTGTTTTTAATAATTGTATTATTAGTAAAACAAAAAATTATTAAGCCCGAGTAATTGGTCCGACGGTATAGCCTGTTAAGACAGCGTCCTGAACTACAAGATTATCTAAATTGTTCTTTACCTATTACCTTATTTGTGATTGGTAAAAGTGCGTCGAATTTCGGCCGAAAGATTGCAAATTCGAAATTGGTCGCCAGCGAATCGGTTATGTCCTTGGGCAAGGCTCTTATCGGGCATTGCCTTAACCCAGTGGAATGATGGGTTTTACCAAACCTAAGGAACGTAAGAATAATTCACAATAGCTTCGGTAAACCGACGGCCGGCGTGAGGTAATATGACGATTGTCAGTTTGCTAACAATCAGTGTGTTTTCCAATTCACGAGGATAAACATGAATAACCTTTCCTGTAACAATATCGGCAATATGGCCAAAATGCTTCAGATGGACCTGTTTTTACATTTTTCCCGATAATAACGCTAATTCTCCTTGGGCCTTTTGTATAATGTAAAGACGTTGCAAATTATTTACATGTCAGTTAGAATGACTGAAAGTTTTAACCTGATTGGATAACCCGTTCCATCCAATAACCAGGCGACATGGCTAGCGTGACGAAAAAGGAAAGAAAACAAAACGGAATATATTTGTGAAACGGAAAGTATGTTAAGTTACACTGTTCCTTTGTTTAAACAGAAACTACATACGACTGTGTATGCGATAAACGCTCGCACTGTACAATAAAAAGATTACTCTTGTAAATCGTAACCGGAGATCACGCCATTCGGAATCCGTGTACCACGCTTAACGTATTCAGTAGTTTGGACGACAAAGGTGCAACATATCTCATTACGAGGTCCAAACAAAAGATGAAATTTAATTCTAATTTAACCGCCACAAACTCTGTGGATCCAACAATCAAAGAGTCGGTATTCGACCTAGCACAATGTCGAAAGGTGTGTTTTGCTGAGCGGTATGTCGACCTTGCCGGCATAGATGTGAATTATTTGGACAGGTAGATGATTCTTGGTGATTATAAGGCAAGGCGTCGCTCCTGTCATTGTTATGGAAACAATGCGGGATCAGCCCAAGTGATTTGAAGTTCTAGATCGGACAATGTGATGCAGGTTTTTTTTACAGCAGTCAAACTATTCTCAAATTAAGTTTCAAGTAGCAGTCATTCAAATAATCGAAATATATATCAATGAATGGCAAAAAAAAGTTTAAGGTAAAATGTTAATTTTATTATATTATTTTTTCGTTCTGCTAATAGACGAATAGTGTTCTTTTGAAAAATGGCGGTTACTTAATTCCTCTTGCTGATTACCGACATCCTTATAAGAATCATGGAGTGTAAATGCCTTTTCCTTGATGGAAAGGATGTAAATATAACCATCAAGAAAGACGCAACCGGAGCAGATTTATTTGAAAGTGTATGTAAGTACCTTGCCATAGAAAATACACAGCCGTTCGGCTTAGTGCACAGAGGCGGTTCAAACCCACCAACGTACAAC
Organism: Ciona savignyi; assembly: GCA_000149265.1. Taxonomy (NCBI): domain Eukaryota; kingdom Metazoa; phylum Chordata; class Ascidiacea; order Phlebobranchia; family Cionidae; genus Ciona; species Ciona savignyi. The sequence continues at coordinate 1,393,763 of CH002977.1, forward strand.
TGGTGGGTGCGGTTGGATAAAGAGATAAGAAAACAAGTCCACGGAAAGTGTAAAATATGGTCGTTTGCGTTGGTGCTAAAATTCTATCCCATGCCGCCGAAGATGGGAATAAGTGAAGATATTGTGCGGTAAGAATAGTCATATTTTAAGTTAAAATTGTTTTGTTTAAACGTATTCGACCTATACGTAGAATAGAATTTGTTTGCCTCATTTATGACAAGGCTCAGTTTGTTAACTAGACAGGGTCGTCATTAAGTTTCGTATGGTGCGGTTAAATCCTATAACAACAAATATAATATATATTCTCTTTTATATTTTGGGGGCCTTTAAAACATGACTGCTGTGCTTAATCTAACCAACAACACAAGGTCGTCTATCTTTGTATCCTGCTTGTATAATTCCATATATATTTTCGGTCCTGCAAGTCAGACAAGACCTACTTACTGAGAAACTTACGTGCACGGCCAGGACATTATCGTTGCTCGCATCTTACTGGCTTCAATCTGAATATGGGGAATTTACAAGCGGTCAAGTGGATCGCCAACTCGCAGAAGAGTTCCGATATGTTACAAAGGGAAAATATACTGTCGACATTGATTTTGAAGAACAGGTAAGAAGCACATTTATTTGTACATGAACGATGGATTTTGTTTATTTGTCAATAAATGTTGCGTGTACTAATTATTATGGTCTACTACTACATTCGACCGCGTGATGATCCTTTTTGGTTCAGAAGAGCTTATGATTAAACGATTTACAACTGATGTTTCTTGATTTTAATCGGAAACTATGTTGAATTTATATGTTGTGCAACTTTTGCCAGATGATTGAACTTCACCGCTGTCACAAAAACATGCCCCCAGCGGATGCCGACGACCATTTCATTCGACTGGCAGCCTCACTTTCAACCTACGGAGTTCATTTTTATCCGACATTTGAGCTGGCGTCTAAACCTGGTAAAATAACATATATAAGTTGATCGAATAAGAAGAAGAAAGAGATTTCTCTATTATTATTCTTATCCTGGTTAATGTATGGTTTATAATTGATTACGTTTTCTTTTTGTCATTTTCATACTTACGCCCTGACAGAGTTCTTTTATAACACATACCACTTCTCATTTTCCATTTAGCGCAACTAATCCTGATGAGTAAAAATATTGTTCTTTACCAATGTTATGTCTCTGAGCAGGCTGCGACGAAAACGCTCTTTCAACTACGTTAGGTTATTGCCAAAAATTTCGGGTTTTAAAATATTTTACAAAGCAGGCTATTTTAACTTTACCCTATGCATAGACAAAATACTATTAAAACATACGGCACAAGTCAAATTTACTGAAAAATCTCACGATCAGTGACTTCAAAAACTTTAAACACGAGAGAGATATATATATATACATATATTTGCAACTACCACACAGACAACTCTCGATTCTGGGGCAGCACAACTCGCATCCAGGATTATGGGGATCAACTTCTTCTAGGAGTGGGTCCTAGAGGAGTTGTAATGTTAAAAGAAAAGAAGAGCAGGAAAGAGTTGGATTGGAACAACATCCGATATGTTTCGTTTAAACGTAACCGGGTGATCATTCAACTACAAAAGGTGATTAGTCATAAATATAGGTTACTTGGCCTTTAAAGCTGTAGGAATGTAATTGGTATAATGATATGTTTTTGGCTATAGTTCGCTAATCCCCACAAACTTGGTTGTGATTGCAGCGAGATAAAGAGGGAAGGATACAGCTGTCGTTTGTAATGGAAAGTACCAACCAAGCCAAGGTTGTTTGGAAAGCAGCGGTTGATATACACGTCAACTACAGGTTTCGAAAAAACATTCCCGCCGCTGTTAAAATTCAGCGCGACTTTGGGTGGGTTGGTGTTAAGAAAGTTAAAATCATTCCCAAAACGAATTCAAGAGTTTCAAAAAAGCCGCACATTTCGGTGATTTCCGAGGTGCCGACAGATAAAACCAGCTCTCCAACTCTGCCCAAGAGGTTGTTTGATCCAGACTCAACCACAGCACCGAAACTACCGCCTTCTCCATCTATGCGATCGCAAACAGCTACTAAAAAAACTGATTCGCCACGTTCTGCTAATTCTTCTCCCACCCTTGCTGATCGTCGATCAAAACCTTCAACTCCGTCTGCAGACCGCAAGAGTTCCCCCAAACCACAGGAAGATGATCCAACCGACACCCCTACACTTCGGTACGATGATAAAGTTGCTTTCTCAATTCCCCGAAGGATAAGGCAACGGATTCCCGAAAAAGCTTCGTCGGAAAACTGGAAATTTGACGACGATATATCAGCTGTTTCTGATAACACCGATATGCTTTGCAGCAAGGGTATTATTGAAAAGGCGTTCTCGTACGCTGAAGGCGACGGTGTCAATTCAATAAATTCCTGGCTTGAACTGTGTTCACCGAAAACTGGGAGAAGGGGAAGGGAAAGAACAAGGAGGAATTGGAGATTAGGAAGAGAGAACACAAGCAGTCCATCCGCAAGCCAGAGATCACGGTCTAGAGAAAGGTAAGGTAATGATAAAATACACTAAATGTCTTACTGTGTTTTGACTTAAATTGATAGCTATGATTTATAATTTTCTTTGTTTATTTACCTTCTAAATTTCAATCCCACGTTGGCTGTTCGGTCGGTAAGACGGTTTTCAAACATAAAATTAAGTGCATATTGGGCCGCTTTTTAGATTTAGACATTTTTATTGTGCTAATATGTGTACGACAGCCTAATTATTATTCGCGAAATCACTGAGATTTTGGATTAGGGGAAAATGTGAATTAATGTAGTGGTAAAATATTATGGAATATACTATCTTGGTGATAACTAGATTCTTTTAAGGGGGGTCGGTCAATCTTACTATTCTTAGTAGTTACCCCTATGTAATCCAGGTCACCAATTAATGACCTGATTGTCGATGATGTGCATGACTACAAACCTCTGATTCCTTCCAAACGCCCGATAGTAATAAGAGCAACAGAACTAAGGGATCTGAGTCCGCCCCATACTGTGCACTACGAGGACGAACCTGTAAGAAGAAGGCCAGATCGCTACAGAAGTGCCGAGAACGTCTCAAGGAGAGCAACGATTTACCCTCGAAAGGCAAGTGTAACCCGTCTCAAATCCACTATAGTCAATTTATATTCGTTATACCATAAACGTTTCTTTTAATATGACCATATTTTGGTTTAACGGATATAATAAGCCTATTATATTTATGTACTACGCAACCACGTTAAGGTTTTTATTTTTTATTTAAAATTGCTTGTATAATAAAAAAGTTTATGTACCCAAAATGTATATTAGTCTAAATCCGCTTCAAACTTGTTCGTCAGGTTCCACTAACTGACCGGGACTCATCTTATAAGAAATTGGCCGATATATACCGACAGGAATATCTGAACAATGTAAAGGAATCAGAGACAATGGAGAGAAGATCCAAAAGCATGTACTCGCTTCCTCAAAAGAGAGCAGAATACGGCGATAGAGACATGTTAGTATTATGTTAAGCGTAGTATTTCCCCCCTAATACGCCAGTTTGTCCAAACAATTTCAGTCATCAGCAGATCTCAGTTCATGTTAACCTTTTTTCAGATAGTTCCATTTTTGTTAATGGCAACATGACGTCCTTGTTATCATTAAGATTATATTTAAGCTACAAAGTCACCTTCGAAATTTAAAATATACTTATACATATATATACATTCTTTATTTCTCTTATATATTCGCAGATATGGCCCGATTGATTATTACCGTGGAATATCCCCATCATCGATCAGTGCAGTTGCTTCGTCCGGAAGCCGCAGATCTTGCGACTCCTACCTGCTAGCATCTAACATGGAAGAGAGGGATCTTTTCGGAAGAGATCACCTCCCTGTTGAATCCTCCTTCACGAGAAGAGTGCTCAGTGAATCTAGACTGGCTCGACAACGGGAATTATCCGGTTCTATTAATCCAGCTGATGTAGATACTATAACTCGAAACCGAACTCCAGTTGCTCGTAAGTTTTTTTCCAGTTTTGTTATCAGGAAAGTTTCAACAGTAAGTTAGCTGCCCCGCCAAATATGTTCATTAGGATATTGTAGTCTTTAACCTTATTTTCCTTAGGCAAGTCTATATCAACGTGGGACTCATTGAATACATTGAGTGTGAGATAAAATAATACAGCTCATACTCCACTACTTCCATTTTAGGAACAAGACGAAGGAACGTTACAAGTTGGGCTTATGGCGATGGACACGAGCGTGGAAGTGTGTAAGTGAGTCGGTAATATGTTATTATTTATTTGCTAATTGTTATTATCAGATGAGAACGTGTTCAAGATTAATCTTGTAGGTTAGGATAGGATATTCATGTTTACCACCATGAATGGGAAGACGCAAGGGGGTTAAACTCGGCCAATCGTCAAACTAACTTGCACCTACCATCGGGTTATAGAAGCTATTGCAGTGTGTTGTGTATGAATCAGACGTTCGGCCAAAATGGTAGAATCCATTGTTTAAGTGCCTTGCCCAAAGACACAACCAATTCGCTATCGAATAGTTTCGAATATACCACCTTTTGGCTGAATGGTGACGCACTGAACTACCGCTTATCGGTCGGGTTTTTATTTGGTATTTTGATGCCAATCGTACTCAACGACTTATCAGTGCGTTTAAAACTTAACAGTGCGTAACAACGATCAATTCTACTCATTTATCAATTGTGTGTCACAGATTAAGCCGCTCACTACACGATGTCCGTCAAAGAAAACTGATCATTGATGATACAATTCCACGTATACCAAAATTTATAACAAGTGTTCGTTAAAAAACAGACTGTATAGTTGCACCTACAGACGTTGTTTATTATGAAAAGTGTAAAAAAAGTGTGGAAAATCTACAAATGAAGAAATGTTTTTTTTTTTGACCACAAACTATTGTGATTGAATTATATGATATGGTGGTCATATTTTTTCCTGTGAATGAAAATTCGCAAGGTTCGTTATCGCACAGGCAATTGGTCGTTTTTCTCGCCCCCGTCTTGGGGTTAGCAAAGCTATTGCATTGTGTTGTATGTAATTGAGGCGAGCTTTCAGTTTAGTATATTTATTGTGTTCAGGCCCCATTATGGCTTCGCCTATGGACACGACCGAGTTGCATCGCCAATCTGTGGTGCAAGACTAAATTTTTACTTTAGCGATGTTACTTTTTAGGAGCTTTGTTTAATGCATATAGAACAAAGTTTAGGAGTTGCGTAATTAATTTAATCCTCTACTACTACTTTTATCAGTTTATTATTCTTACCACAAACAAAGATTTTTATGTTGTATTTAATAAATAATGGTAAAAACCTAAGTGGCATTTTACATAGATTACTACAGAAGGCATTAGGCAACTGTATTTTGATTTGGTTAATTTTACCAGTTTAAGCATTCCGTGGACGCGTATACCTTTAAATAAAATGTCCTAAAAGCCCAACTACACAATAGATTAACAGAATGGCTAGTTTCGACTACAAAACCTACCAGCTCACGGTTCGATGCAATACTAAGTAGGATAAGCTAAACAACTAGCTAATTTTGTACCGGCAAGTAACCATGAATTTTTAACATTTTATTGGTGGATAATTACATCTTGTTGAAGGCTGATGTAATGTACAGGCGCATGCATGCCAGGTTTGTGAGGTCCACGAATAGCTATTGCAAATTCCAGCATAGATTCTTGCACAATGAATTACAAATGTACACCAAATTAAGAAGCTATAATGAAATTATAAAATTTAAAAACAAACAACGAAGTTCAAAATTGTTCAATTGACTTGTTATTATAACAAAATATGGAAATTGTTGAATGAAGCAGGTTTTTGAAGAATTTATTAAGGATCATTATTATTTGTGCCTGTAGATTTCTACTTCGCTTGGACGCACCAAATACTTGAGCTTGGGTGAAAAGAAACAAACTATAACATAAATAAAAAAGCGAACACAGAACGCAAGTTTTAACGCAGAGAATCACAACTCCAGCTCTTGTCCATCAGATGGCAGCACAAAGTGGCTGTCAATCAAATCATTAGTGACCTCCGGCATTGTAGCTGGGTTCCACTTGGGCGATTTATCCTTGTCTATCAACACGGCTCTGACACCTTCATAGAAGTCGGGGTGTCTCAAACACTGGCTTGCCATTCTGCAGTTTACAAAGTGTTTAAAACTGCTTTCAGCATTACCACACCATTGTTTACCACCCAGACAACACATATCCACTAAGCGTTCTATTAAATAAAATAGAAGAATAGCGTTTGTTTTGTAATTTTGTTCCTATGCTATGCCACTAACCTATACTCCATTTCCAGACATTCACTCAGATCCATACTTTCTCCCAAACTAAGTTGCTTGTGAGTTATCTTTAGCGAGGTAGGAGACATCTTCTTCATCACATGAAGTTGTTCGAGCGCCCACTCACTTCCATCTTCTTTAAGATTCTAAATATTCACAGTCACTTTTTAGAATATTTATTTGCAACTATTTAATATTGATTAACTTAAATATGCCCATAGCTGTGCCTGTGATTCATATGTATTAATGTAAGCATTACTTAGTAACATTTAGGGAAATCAAGGGATTGATGACAATGAAGCATCTCCATACAACAATATGTCTCCCACACAATAACAACAGATTGAATCTAGCATAGTGAGACAATAATATAAAAAGAATGCGAAGTCAATATAATTACAATTGGCATAGTTGTCATAATGTGACTGTACATCGTTATGATTGAGGCAGATATTGATCTGCTCAACCATATAAACATAAACATGAATATATCCGATCTGATATGTGGCAAACTCAGATTGGTCTACAAAAATTGTTATTTCGAATTACCTGAAAAATTTCTTCAACAGAACCAGCACAAAATAATCGCTTAATGGCCTCCTCCTTATCACGGAGAATCAAATAATCGCGCTCTCGCCCTGTTTTACATTCCTCATGGTATTTTCGCAGTAACTGGAGAAAATAAAAAAGGCTCTAAGTTGTTTGCAATGTGGTTAAACAGTGTTACTCTTTAGTAATTAACACAAGCATTTTAGTTTCAGTAGGTTTCCTATAAATTGGCTGCATAAAAAGTTACAACAAAGCGGAATGATGGGCTCTACCAATTTGAAGAATCGCCTGATTCATACACAACACATTGCAATAACTCGTTTAACTCGATGGTGGGTGCAAGGTGATCTGACGATAGCCCATGTGTTAATATCCCTTGCGTTTTCCCATTCACGAGGATAAACATAAAAATCCCATCATATCCTTAGTTATTGAAATCATCTCCAGAAAATTTCTGTATGATGCATAGTTGTTTCATGCATGGCACAAAACGATCGCTTGTTTAGTTGGATGTTCTTGTTAAAGGCGCTTAGCTCACACTGTCTGTACACTTGAATTAATGGGTTGAACTAAAACAATAGTAACAACTTTGCCATTTTATCCCGTTTTCCAATTTTTTTTTTCAAAAATCCTGATTTATGTTTTCATCGTGGAAACAAAAAATAAACTAAACTAAACTCAAATCATATACATTACACTGTAGCTTTGGTAACAAAACGGTGGGCACAAGCTAGTATCAGAAATGATTGCGTTATAACAATCCTTCTAATTCACCATTCAATGGGATAAAACATGATTATCCTTATTACTTATATAGGTTTGGACTCTAGATCAACAATGTGTCCTGAAAATTAATCCCATTATTACATTTGTTATATCTTGTGTCGAAGGGTTGCTCATCGCCACTAAGTCACGTTCCAATTCAGGCAACACTGAGCTATGCACCATACGGGTTGCCACACCAGCTTTGTACACATCTCGTCCTTTCAACCGGTATCCTGTCAATGCCAAGTACATGCCAAGGTGCTTGCTTAGCCTTGGAAGAAAGTAAGAACCTCCCACATCAGGGAAAAGACCTGCGAGTTACAAAAAAACTAAGTATCATCCAAAATTTATTGCAACTCCTCAAATTTCACAGGATTTTACCAATTGCAGTTTCAGGCATCGCAAACAATGTTCGTTCTGTGCATACT
>CH002977.1:1401930-1413338 GCA_000149265.1 Ciona savignyi
AAAGGGAATCGGGTTAATATTCCCGAACCTCGACGCGGAGATTGGCGCTCCGGCGCCTAGTGCGGCAACGCAAACGAACTCGGAAACGCCGACGTGGGTCCCGGGAAGAGTTCTCTTTTCTTGGTAAGGGGCGGCGACCCTGGAATCGGTTCGCCCGGAGATAGGGACATGGGCCCCGTAAAGCAGCACGTCTCTTGTGCTGTCCGGTGAGCTCGCGTCGGCCCTTGAAAATCCGAGGGAGACGGTGTAATTTTCGTGCGAGGTCGTACCCATATCCGCAGCAGGTCTCCAAGGTGAACAGCCTCTGGCCGATAGAACAATGTAGGTAAGGGAAGTCGGCAAACTAGATCCGTAACTTCGGGAAAAGGATTGGCTCTAGGGGCTGGGTCGGTCGGGCTGAGGTACGAAGCGGGGCGCGGCGCTGTACCGGACTGGGCGAACGACGGCCTCCCTCGCGGGGGGCCAAAAAAACTAAGTATCATCCAAAATTTATTGCAACTCCTCAAATTTCACAGGATTTTACCAATTGCAGTTTCAGGCATCGCAAACAATGTTCGTTCTGTGCATACTCTGTTCTCTCCATGGACAGATAAACCAACGCCCCCTCCCATGGTAATTCCATCAATGAAAGCAATGTATGGGACAAGGCATGTCGCAATTCTATAATTTAACTGATATTCAGACCGAAAGAACTCTTGTCCTAAAAAAATTAAAATTAAGTGAAAAAATAAATAAATAAATTGTATAAAGATATGTATGTGTTTGATAAAATAAAAGTAATGTATAAGATTAAGTAAATTGACAGCCCGGCCGACTAAATAGCTTGGTGGGTTAGTGCATCACTTTTAAGCTTAAGGGTTTGATATTCTTGGTGAGAGTTACTTGGTTGTGTCCGTGGGCAAAGCACTTAGTACCCAAACCCAGTAGAATAATTTGTCTGGAAAAAATACAGAAATGTCTTAAACATACACAACTAGCTGCAATAGTCTAGACAGCAAAGGGTTAGCGCGAAGCAAACTATTGGTAACTATAAGTGCATTCAACTATGTCGTCAACCAAGACTCAAGTTAGAATATACAAATCAGAAATTTTGCATGTTTTGTAAGCTAATGTGATGATTGACTATATGACAAGGCTCTGGTTCTTATGCAATGGGATAAACATTAATATCCTGTCTTAAATTAAATATGTAAAGACTTTGAAAGAAAATATTACTAACGATGAATAACTTTTAAATAACGGTTTAACTTGCAAAATACATACAAACCCCAACTATTTATTTTGAGACCCTATTTCTTAAAATCATTCATACCTGCTTCAAAATTTCCTTTACTTCCTTCATCAGTTATAGTACGAATATCACCACCAGCACAAAATGCCTTACCACCTGCACCTTTCATAATAATCATGGTTGTGGTTGGATCCTCCTCCCATTCCTAAAATAACATGTTGCAACAAGTGTAGAGTGCAAAGGGAACTAAGCAAAGTATACAATGGAGCCTCTTTTAATTGTTGCATTGCTAATGAAAAAGACAGACTCTATTACTATAAATGGATTTAATATGGGATTTGACATTTGTTATGTTATGCATGAATATAAACCAAATTGCTTAAAATTATACTGTAGCAATTAACTGGTAATAATAGATCTAGCGGAAAATATTACCATTTCTTTATTAGCCTATTAAATGATTACAAAAATGAGAAATTTGTGATTTATATACACGAAGCAAAGAAAACTCTGCAAAGAATAACTCTTTATGCTTAGTTACCCCTTGACCTGTCTAACTTAAAGATTCAAAGCGTACTTCTGTTTGTTTGAGTGACTAAGCTTGTAATCACCACCATGGCTATTGGGTCCCTTTATTTTGTACAGGTCCGCTACGTTCGCTAGGTCCGTTAGGTTACGGAAACTAATTTAAACCCTGCCCTAAATACTAAGCTTAACCCCAAAACTAACCCTAACTCCAACCCCATGTTTAAAACTAACTCTAAAATCATAATCCTTCTTTTAGTGTGCAGTTTTCCTCCTTCCCGCTTTTCCTTCTTTTAGTTTTCCCCAACCTAGCGGACCTGTACAAATAGGGGGACGGTGGCTATTGGACATAGACACATTAACTATACAACTTAAATAACTTATTTAAACATTAAAGCTAGTTTAATTACAATAGGCTACTGTAATTTGCTGAAAAACAAAAAACATTATTTCACCTTTATTTTCGGGAATATTTTTTTGATCATATTCAAGTTAAGAGCATTTAGGGCACCGGGACGGTTCAATGTAATAATACCAGCACCGCCAATACGATCAAACAAAACGTCATCGTCTGCGAACCTGGCAGAAGAAAAGCATCTTTCCAAGTGCATTGAGGCTGTAGCAGGGACAGCGGATTTAGCACCTTTTATGTGTTTTGAAATCATTATAAATCTCCGAAAACTTTTTGAACAAATCATTATCAACTTTTAAATGTTGTTTGGTTTTGTTGACGTCTTGCTTTTTGCGCTTCCTTCAAATCAATTTTACGCTGCTGGTCTATTTGCCTTTTCACATACAAAAATCCGAGCACGGCAGTTGGAATTGCAATCACCCTTAAAAACATTTTAAACAACCAGTTAAAATTATTTGAAAGTATTACAGAGCTTAATAAGGTTAACAAAAAATTTACGAACCAAGCCCAAAAAGTTTGCCGAAAAGGGTCAGTTTGTTTTTTTCTAAATGTTTGGACTTGACGTCTGTTGATACAATGCAATTGTTCTTGAAAGCTGCGGAGAAGTATACCCATCGGCCCGCAAATTTCTCACATTAATAAATGCACTTATGAGAATAAATATTCAAACAATTTCACCTATACCATACGCATGCTGCAAACGAAATATTTACCATCCTATATGCCACTACCTTGCCTGCTGCCATTACCAATGACACATAGACAACAACCACACGATTATCCCAACTAAAGCAATTTGTGGTAAAAATCACTTGGTACTTTTCCATAGTAAAAAAGGCAAGCATTGTTCAGTGTTTCCAATAAAAAACAAGACTTTATTTCAATAATTTATCCTGGATTGAAAGTGTTCAATACACTAAAGTGTTTAATATACATTAACGTTTTCAAAAATAAACGCTAAATGAAAATTTTTTTTCGAAAACATGTTATATTTTACGATTAATTTTAACTTAAACTCTGGAACAGGAGAGCACTGATTTGAGCAACCTGCATACATAAGGGGTGTAAGTACTACGGACTTTCTCCTACGTCACAATAGTCCGCCCGTGGTGGGACAACGGGCTAAAATTCGCGACCAGTCCCCCTTCCCACACAGTCAGGTTTACATGGGCTAATATAGAATAGGATATTCATGTTTATCCCCGTGAATGAAAAAACAAGGGCGTTAACACACGGGCAATCTTCAGATCACCTCGCGCCCATCGTCGTGTTACCGGAGCCATTGCAGTGTGTTGTATATGATAGACACGTTCCGTCAATTTGGTAGAACCCATTAATCCGCTGGGTTTAGGCAACGTGCCTTGCCCAAGGACACAACCGACTAGCTAGCGACCGGTTTCGCACCTACAGCCTTTCGATTGAAGGCGACGCACTTAACCGTTAGACAAACGGGCCGGACAAAATGGTGTGATAACTGATAAATTAATATACTTTTTTAGCTGTAAGAGGTAAACTAGTATCTTCTTGCACATCTCCAAACACTGAAATAAAAAATGATTTTTTACCTTTATGCGGAAAAAGAATAAAATAAATATTGCCATTTTAATTACCTACATTCAGGACCTTTATGAGTTTTGAACAGTTTCGTAAAAGGGAATTTTATATTACGTCATTTGTAATTAGTACTGTTTTGTTGTAAACTTATCAAACCGCGCGATTTTAGGTTCATGTGTAAATTTATACTATAGAGAACTTATGTGAGGTGGTATCTAACGTGTTTATTTTTTTCAGTGTAAAAGTTTAAACATTGTTGATTAAATCAAATAGGTATCTTCGCCGTTATTCATAGCAAGGCGCAATAGATACAGGACCAATTTTTCGTAATTTGGAATGAAGATTAATGAAAACCAGTCGGATATATTAACAACAAATACGCAAGATTCGGAATTACCAATTACTCAACTTCCACAATTTTATATTTCAAGCATTCTTCCCAAAACAATAATTAAATTCCCAGGCAAACTCGCCAGTTTGTCATCAGATCATCGTTTTTCCCTTAAAGTGAATGACATTTCGAATTTGAGCAAACTTACCACAGACACAGAACTACCAAATCTTCGACACTGTACTGAAATTCAAACATCAAAATTTGCGGTTGTTGACCAAAATCGCCCGGTGTACAGATCACCATACTTCCCAAAGTGGGATAGAGTCATCCCAGTCAAAAGAAGACGGCCCCGAAAGTAAGAACTTATGACAAATTGATATAACCTACCCTTATAAACCTTGCTGGTTAAGCAAGATAGAAAAGAATTGTATGCCGGGCCAGTATTACTATGATATGTATGATTCAACTTAGTAACATGTGCAATTTTTCCTCGAAATTACTCATACTTCACATATTCGCATCAAGTTATCTTAAATGCAGTAGCATGTAAGACAGAAGATTGTTATCCAAAATGTTTTGTAATCAAAACCAGTTGATAACTGGTCGGTTGTGTCCTTGGGCAAGACACTTAGCAGATATTTCTGAACCTATGTACTACATCATCAAACCTAGGGAGATCATTATGTATCCTGGAAAGCTTAAAGATTATGTTCAGCTCAGGTTAATGAAAAAATTCTTTGAAAGCCATAACATAAACAGAGCTTTTTAGAATACTAGTGGCGAGATCCAGATTCAATCTACCTATGACCCTTTTCCCAGATAAAAATATATGATTTTTCTGGATAACCTTTTATAATATTTTAGTTCAGCTGACCATTACTTTAAATATAAGTTTCTGGTTTAAACCTTTACTGTTTGCAGGCACAGTTCTTCTGCAACTCTGGACGTGGTTTTGTGCAGTTTAAATTTAAACGAACTTAGTTTACCAGAAGTTCACTTGGCAATGGGTAATGATGGGTCACCACAGTCAATCTGCCCACAAAAAGAAGCGTATTACCGACAAATTTTTGAAAAATTGGACGTAGATAAGGATGGTAGAGTGGATGTTAGGGAACTGAAAGAAGCTTATACAAACATGGGTCTTCTGCAAGTCCCAGGCCAAGCGGAGGTAGGATGGGTTGTTACAATCTTTAGAAGCAGTTGCTAATGTATTGTTTTAAATAAACACAATATGTACACTATGTACCTAGGTGTTTTCAGTAATTTTTAACATGTACATTTGGTTCTATTAAATGTAAAAAAGAAACTTGTGAGGGATAAAGTGAATATAATGCGGCCCGGCCTGTAGCCAAATAGTGTGGTTTATAAAAGAAATATAAGACCCAAGCCTAATCGTCGGAAAATGCAAACAAATGTGCACAAGTGGATTGCCTTTTGTAAGCCATATATTCGCGCCAGCCAATGTGCAAAGGGATGAAAAACTGGTTTTTAATGCATTCTTATTTGTCTAAATATTTGCAGAACCGTGCATATAAATGCTTGTAATTACAAATACAGTTTTGGTAAAATCCCGAATGTACATTTAACCAAGAGCGAGTTTAATGTGCGTCACAACGCACCAACAGAAAAACTCTTAGAGTGTATGAGGCTACTTATTACATTTATAATGTTCTTGTTATGCTATGATGCAAGTTGTATTTAAAAGTTCGGACACTTTCGCACGATAGATGCACTTCTGGTATTGAGAAACGCATTACGTAGACCTGAAATGTATTTTAAACGACACTGATGATACAAGCAACGTGATATATATCCCAAATTATATCCTAGATAGAGAAACCGTAAGAGATAGAAAGAAACTGCAATAAGGGTAAACTGGGGGAGATGATTAAATTTCTTGCTTGCTTCTGTATGCATATTCTGCGGCTTGCGAATTAAATAACGCTTTCTAATTGAGGCATATCACAATAAACGCATGAGGCCTGAGCGTGTTCTTAAGGAGCACTATTAAATTAGGTGATATATTTTAAACAACAAAAGACGCTAAATTAAGTGTGTGCTGCATAGCCTACGGTGTCAAAATCCCCGGGTAGGCCAGCCTAATCTGCATGTCCACGTCCGGCGCCACTGATCAGATGCTTTGCTTGTTCATCATTTTTATATAATTGATTTTAACATAGAAATTTGTATCTGCGAGCGATTCGAATAAAGATGGTGAATTGGATGTTGCTGAGTTTGTTCGATATCTACATGAACATGAGATGAAGTTGAAACTTATGTTTAAACGCCTGGACAGTGATAAAGATGGTAAGTTGTTTTAAAAAAATATATATTTATATTGTATGTATATCCTTTTAGAAATTTTAATTTTAAGTTGGATTTAAATGTTTTATTTCTGTTGGCCAAGTTTTTGTATAAAAGGTAAGATGGAGAGTGATCATTGGAAAACAGCATTTGTTGTATTAGTAGCTTACACACCTGTGCCATTAGAAAAATAAGTCGTCTCTGTTTGCAGGGACTTGAGTGTCCATTAAGCTAAGTTTTTATTTTAACCACATTAGCGTCTCACGTAAACATTTTATTTAAAAACCATTTAAAACCATTGTAAATGCATAAGGTAAACTATGATGTTATAATTATAATAGACATTTTAGTTATAATCAACTGAAAAATGATATTGGTAATATATAGCACTAGAATAAACTAAAATTCAGCACAAAAGTAAAAAGGCGCGGTGTTACTTGCATTTTGGAAGTTTTTTTGTCTTTATACTGAGATGTTTTTTTAATTATTTGTCTTGTTCATATATTGTAATATAAATTAATCTTTTGTCCAACAAGCCTGAACTTATATTTTGTCCAACAAGCCTGAGTATCATAACAATTAAAATGGCCAATTAATTGTTTAGTAATAGCGTTTACTGTTTTGACATTATCCAATTCTTCAGTAAAGAGCCTTTTATGGCCACAGTTAGAATCTATCCATACACCTATTCAGTTCACAGCTGTTGGTGGGTTTACACAATATGCACCGGTACCACTGTAGCCAACAGCTAAACAAAACGATTTGGAAATTATAAATAAACCAAAACAAATAAAACACAGGTCGTCTCACATCCAATGAAATAGAAGAAGCGTTGAGATCAGTTGGATTTGATGTTTCCAAAGAAGAAGCAAAACAAATAACTAGAAGGTTTAATATCACTGCTGCATTTCTGAATATATTAGTTGCTCATCACTTCTATGATCATTGAGAAATGCCTGTAAAAATCAATATATTTTAATTATTCTTTTTAATTTCAATAACACCAGCACTTAATGCTAGGATAACCTCTTAATTCCAATACATGGGCAAGTAATAAGACAGTTGTGCTGAATAACTACTGCTGCAATGTGATGTGAATTTAATTTCAGAATAGATAAAGATGGGACCTCAACAATCGATATAAACGAGTGGGTGGAACATCATCTGTTGCATCCTTCAGCTGACCTTAAAGATATTGTATCATATTGGAAACACGCAACTGTGAGTGCTGTTTTTTATTAAGAACCAACCTGGCATATGACATAACTTTAAAATAAAGAATTAGGTGTCATAGTGTATGCTCTTATAAAATATAAAGGAACTAACCTGACATTAGTTACTCCAAGTTTATTTGGTTGTATCTTTTAAGCAAGAAATAGGTCCTGGCAACTCGACTAAGGGAATGTGAATTTTTTTTTGCTTCCATTGCGTGAAGCTCGGTAATAAAACAAAGTACCTGTCCTATTGATTGATAAAAGTGGTAGGTCTATAAATAATTGACAAGGGTTGCTATGCTAAATCATATTTACACATATAGCTCATTTTAAGCTTTGGTTTTATGGCCTAAAGGATGGTGCAGTAGATAATATTTATTCGGTCAATCATTCAACATCTCCTTATGTGCATCACTTAGCTGATTGATAAATAATCCGTATGATGAGTAGTTGAGTTATTATGAATCACTATTTGTCCTGTGAATTGTTGTTAGTCAGTTGCGCATCTGTATAGTATGTCATCAGTAGCCGGTGCAGTGTTTGCTTATTGTATTGACGTCATTTTTATTTTACAGTCTCTTTTAAATTATTTAGATTATGTAGTAGAATAGCTTCCAAGCGCATTAACCTGACATGCACAGGTGTTATAAGTGTATGTAATAAAGGAAGGAAATTAACTGTGCCATGTAATAACAATGAATATTAGTAACATTGTGAATAGTTAATGTCATTTTTGGTTCTGTAATTCATTATTACAAGTTGCATATCAAAATGATACATTTTAGCAATCCAAATAATTTTGGTAGTCACACAGCATCCAGCCAGTGAGTTATTTAGCAGGTAAAAATTCTACATGTAAGTTCATGCTAGTTTGTTATTATTTTCTACAGGTTTTTAAAGCATCATGTCAGTTGGATAAGGTTATATTGTAAATTTTGCCCAAAATAGTCGGAACTGGATTATATCGAGTAAATGCCTAATTGCCATGCATGTATATTATACACAACAATTAGTTTGAAATCGATTTTTGTTCAAAAAATTGAGACCAAATACCTAAATCCAGTCATGATGGCCTTGCCGATGTTTTGTGTTTTATGCAGTTTTGTCAGATAAATGGATGGTAGACATATTTAAGTATGCAATTTTAGGTATGCCCAAGCATGTTTACAATTTAGACATTTCTAAATGTCCCTCCCTTGATTTGGTTATCAATAAGAATTGATTTGTAATAATAAACAACCCAAAAAGGAAGGAATCAAGTTGGCTATATATTCTGCCAGCCTATTATCAACCTTTTTTAATCTCGATATATAAATGAAATTTGTGGTTGCAATATTAGCGCAAAACACCTACAAAAAGACATGGAATAATAAAGAGGTTAGAAACCAAGATGTTTGTGTTTCCTTGTTTGTTTTGGACATATAACATGCAGCCATACAATGTATTATTCACACTATGGGTATAATCAACATGTATATTCATGCTGTCTCGCATGGTTAGCAATGATGCTTATTGCGACAATAAAAGCTGTTTTAACATGCAACAAGGGTGCAAAACACCACATTTGATGTAATAAAGGTATTTCACAATATAATTCCTCAGTACATTGATATTGGAGAGAGCTTAATCGTCCCGGATGATTTTAGTGAAGCTGAAAAAGTTTCTGGGCAGTGGTGGCGGCTACTAGTGGCCGGTGGGTTGGCGGGAGTGGTATCTCGGACATGCACGGCTCCACTTGACCGACTTAAAGTGCTTATGCAGGTGAATTAGTTTGTATTTTACTAAATTAGACACTTCTGTATCGCATTCCACCCTGTCCCTGGCTTTCAAATTTTATTTTGTCTTGTCGTGTTTTATTTGGATTCCCGTCTACTGATTAAATTAAATTTATTAAAAATTGCAATAAATATGAGATTCTCTAAAAGAGCTTTACTTACTGTGTATGGCCATTGATGTTGTTCAAATACATTCAGTCCAGGTATCCATGTGATGTCCGCACTGTGCGTTTCCAATTACTGGTATAGGTACTCTGAAAAAAATGAATTACCGAATCTTAATTAAAAAATCTTTGCTTTGTTTTAAATTTAAGTATTCTTATTTTTGTCATTTTCAATTATTATATATATGGGCCTGAACTATTAAGTAGATGTTAAATTGCAAATCATATTATACACTGTCTGGTTGTACTGAAATCATGAATAAAAACGCAACAATGAGACAGCAAAGTTTCATAGGTGACCTCTGTATTTTAAGTCGACCATATTTACTTTGACGTCACTATCGATTTGGCAACTTATGCCTTTGGTTGTACAGGATACACATTACATACTAAAATGTAAATTTATATCATAACATTTTTAAATAAGAAACCTACAATAATGTTTTTTGGTTATATTTTTATTTATTACAAATTAACTATTTTAAACTTCACATTTTATTAAATTGCCAAAGTTTTGTTTTTTTTGGATGGTGATACATGAACATTTAAGAATAAAAGAAAACAAATGTTAAAATTATTATTATTTTAATTTAAATGCTTGATATAATTTTTATCTACAGCTAACTTTGCTTTTATGGTTATTTTAAATAAATTCTTTATGTATCCAAGGTACACGCTACCAAGTCAAACAACCTCGGAATCGCTTCAGGTTTCAAGCAGATGTTGCACGAAGGAGGTGCCAAGTCCTTGTGGAGAGGAAATGGCATCAATGTCATTAAGGTCAGTTGATTGATTTTTTTTTTAATTTATACATTGCCACAAATTTGTAAAATGCCCCGTGTTCGATAATTGAGTTTAGTGGCTTTGTGCTATGTCCTTATGGTTTGCTTTACCATTACTTATACGTATGTGAAAACGTATGACCACCTCAGTAATTTTATGACCACCTCAGTATTTTCAACATAAATCAGTCGTTTTAGATATACTGTGTACATTTTGTTCTAACCACTTCACTCCAATTTTAAAGCCCTGATGTAACCATAACTGAAATTATGTTATATTCATTCTTGTAACAAAAATATTTGTTGTTAAAGCCAAGCCTGACAGTTGCACTTATATTATGAATGGTACAAATTATATGATGCTGTTAGTAAAAAGAATATATTTTTTATTATTAAAAATTATAAAGTTACCATATTGCATATGATTAAGTGTATAATCGATATAAATCAACAGTTTGTAAATACATATGTGCTATGTGCATGGGTTTTAGTTTGTTGATTATTAGATTGCACCTGAGACTGCCGTCAAGTTCTACGCTTACGAACAGATGAAACGTCTCATTGGCGCACAGTCGCAGGGGGAAATCGGGGCTGCTGAGAAATTTCTAGCAGGTTCTTCTGCTGGAGTTATATCGCAAACTACCATTTACCCAATGGAGGTAAAGTAAAAATGAATATTAAATTAAAAACTAGTAAGCTTTTTAATCTCGCATTCGCATATAAATAATTTGCATTTGCATATAACCATACATCATTACCATCTGTGAGCAACAACAAACAATAATAATTATAGTTTAAACAAATTACATAAAGCTTTCAACTAAGTACGTAATATTTCATCTGTCATCATTTTATCTGGAAATTTGTGTACATCAAATAACATTCATAGTTTACTATTAGTATCAGTACACCATAATATGAACATATCAGGATAATCAGGGTCTGTATCTGACAAATGTAATGTGTCTACATAAAAACTGTGTATAAGAGTTGTGATTTTATGTGCTTAATTATACAATATCATTACCACTATGCAATAATAGTAATTACCTATTTTAAAAGTTTATATGGAACAGCATACATTAGCTTCGCATGTAGTAAGGACATAAGTAA
>CH002977.1:1430108-1444140 GCA_000149265.1 Ciona savignyi
GGTGCACGAAATCATCTTCGACAAAGTTGGAAATCACACAGATAGTTTTTTTAAAAATTGGTCATAAATTATGAACCTTGTGTTTAGCTTTTTGATCGTCCACAAATTTCTTGCTCTTGTCACCTTCTAGAGCAGATGTAGCTTCACGAATTGCTCCCTCAATCAGGTCCGGGTGGTTGTAATTTAGTTGGTGAAGGGAATATACCTGGTGGAAGAAACCTTATTAATAAACACAATTTTTAAAAATAATATTTTTAGTTTACATTGGTGTTTTCAGCTGGCCGTTCTTATTATCTGCAGCTTGTGCTAAACACACAACTTAGACGAACGAGACTAATGGTATGGAACAATCATCATTAACACTTGAGTGAGAAATAAAGAATCCTTCCAAGATTTAAATACGTACCTTGGTTTTTGGTACAATGCTTTTATCTGGCCTTCCTTTGTCAGTTTGAGCTGAAAAGACATTTAATACAAAATGGTTTAGTTTACTAACAAACTATAAATATGTTTATGAAAAAACATTACACCAGTTTATAGACATAAAGCAAACTGCATAAAAAGAAATTCTAAAAAAAAGGTGAAAGTGATTACTTCTGCCACCTCTTCCACGCCGATCATTGGACGCTCGTTGGTTGGAGAAGCTCCGTTTTGCGTCGTTTCTTTTTATTTCTGGTTTTGACTCGAATTGTTTGGCCTGTTAAGTACATTGTGACATCATATTGGAAATATTAAGGAGCATATTTCACAGACTTATGCCACTTTTGCCTCAGTGATGTTTCTGTGGTTATGTGGTGTTTTTCAATCACAGTAATGTATTATGAGTGGTGCACGATATCATCATAGGCTTGGTCATTCCATGTAAGATTAAGACATAAAGTCCAACCTGTAGTTTCCCACTGTCAGTATTGCTGTTGTCTGATGCGGTTTCCCACTCATCATTGGCTGCATCTTGTGAGTTGCCTTGACTCTCAATTGCAGGAGTATTTAGGGTGGCTGGTGCTGTACATAAGGTGTGTTAATAACCGCTTCGTTGTTTGACCAGTGTTGCAAACAAACCTGGTTTAATACTGACAAACTCAACATCCTGAGGAGAAGCACGTTTCGTAGTGTTTTGGAAACGTGGAGGGCTGTAGGAGGAGTTAAATATTGATTAACTAAAATACATCATGCAGGATCCTTATTTCTATACAGTGGTTTTATCAGAATGTAGTTAAGTTTCTGCACACTGTTAGACACAGCTATGACGAACGAGACTAAAGGATTCATCACTTAATTTAATAATTGCATATATAACAGGAATGCAGGTAATTACTTACCAGTTTGGCAGGTTGTTCCTTCGTTTTTTCCTTTCATTCTTCATTGATTTTCTTTTATCGACTTCGTGTGACACACGATCTCCGTTTTTTGAAATTTCCCTAACAAAGATAACTGGTTATATATTGAAACTTATAATATGGTCCTAATACGTATTATATGCTGTTTCGCAAAATTTACCACAGCTAAACGAACCTGTTCACTTCTTTGAATTGTTCATCCTGTCTCTTCCCACCCCTTCCACTGGGAGCAGCAGCCGAAGTACTCCCCCGTGCAGGTCTTGCACCCCTACCACCTCGGCCCCGGGATGATGAAGTTCCACCCAAAGTTCTAGCACCTCTACCTCTCCGAGATGGCTCACCCCTAGCTACAAAGGTGGTGGAGTTAATGGGGCCTTCTTTATGTTCGGATTTGTTTTCCCTTTTGCTGTCTTGTCTGTTGTAGCTTGTGTCTTGTCTGTTGTAGCTTGTGTCTTGTCTGCTGTAGCTTGTGTCTTGTCTGCTGTAGCTTGTGTCTTGTCTGCTGTAGCTTGTGTCTTGTCTGCTGTAGCTTGTGTCTTGTCTGCTGTAGCTTGGGTCTTGTTTGGTGTAGGCCGTTTCTTGTCTGTTGTTTCCCTCCTGCCTATAATGCTTTGGTACATTTCTTCTAGGTTCTAAAGTTCTTGGCGGCAGCTTTTTAACGCCCAGTGGCTTTTCCTGCTGAAAGACAATATTACGGTTACAATTACAGTCGAACTCCGCTTGACAACCACCTCGATAACACAACCAATTCTTTATCAGGACCACTGTAGAGCTGGGCGTAATTGAACAAAGTTGCATTACGGAATTACGCCAGCTCAGTTAAGTAATTTCGTAATTTTTATGACGTCATCGTTATTTAAACAAACAAACAAAAAACGTCCAGTTTTTGGATGCATTTAGATGGTAGACCAGGAAAAGTTTAAACTTAACTACAGAGACTTAAAAGTAGAAAATAAACTGTTTTTCGTCTTAAATTGAAACAAATACACAGGTAAAACTTTTGTCTTGCCGCGCTGATTACTGATAGGAAAAATGGCGCGAATCCAAGATCACATGTATTTACCGCGATTTTGATTATTCCTACCCGTTGGTTCGAACTATTTTATTTAAACAAAAATGAAAAAACACACAAATTTACTAAAACTAAAACAAGGAATTGCTAAGAAAGCATTTTACAACGATGTTCAATTCCCGATTAAATAATTACAGACAGATGCTTAATTACGTAATTTAAATTTGACATGCGTAACATAATTCCGACGTCCATAATTACGTAAGTGAATGTAATTTCGTAATTACGCCCAGCTCTATTCCACTGTATGTAACGATAATCGCAATAATACTAGCGACACCACTCTGCTAATATACTAATAAATACACATCACTATTATCGCAGAAATTAGCATTACGTCACCAGTCACATTATTTTATGAGGGAAACTTTCCAAAGCACTTGCCTAAAAATATGATCAAGTTTATCGTTAAAAGCGGCGTTTTTATAATCACAAACGCTTGTTATGCCGAACAATTATAGCAAGACATCACCCCACCTTATAATAGCATATTCAAACTTCTGCAGAATCACAAAGAACTTGGGGACTACCATGTTTAAACCCATAAATATAAAAATGCTAAACATTAATAGCCCAAGAGCTATAGAAATTACAAACGCTGTTACAGCGTGTATGAGCCTACAAAATGATGCAAATATCGGCATCACTTTGAACTTTATCAAACGTTTTATAAACATTCTTTCCAAAAAGCCATATGGCGTTAAATATACAAAATAAACTAAATCTGTTTTTATTAAATTAGGATATACCATTGTAGTCTCAAAACATTGTAAATCCCAATGTTTACTCAAACACAACAAATTAATATTCTATCAAGTTACCTTGGTTGGCTTGACGGAGGTTGTATCATCATCAGTATAACTCTCAGTGGTGTCATCGTAGTCAGATTCCTCATCGACTTTACGCCGACGACCGACACCATTCACCTCGTGGATTAAGAGATAATTTAACTTTGTGCAATTATTCAATGAAACGAGACTGTTAACATTCATACTTGAGTAGCCCATGCAGTACTACACTTGCATCAAACCTTTGTAAGTGCTTAAAAATAAGATATAAAGGACACAATTTGTGGTGCAGCAAGACAACCAAATTCTTTCATTTAAACAAGGAATTGGATGAAATTCAATAACACTAAGCAGTGATGCCAAAGATTCCTAAATTCTGTATTGATAACATTCACTTTAACTTATCGGGTTCTGTTGGAATAAATTCTTTGCATTTCCATGAACTTGTTTAAAAATTTGTTTTTCTAACATGCAGTCATGTTCTTGTTCTTGTGAATAAAAAATGGTATTTGATCAAATAAATTTCTATGCAACATTAGAAATATATTGAGAACCATTGCCATTAAGTTGTTTTAATTGTCTTTAGAAAAACAATTATATGTAAACAATATCGAGATCATTACCTTTGCCTGTTCAGAATCTGAAGCAGTTTCCTCCGACGTATAATTCTCATTCTGCTGTTGTGAAAATATTAAAAAAACTAGATCAATTTTTCACATTGTAATTTTGATCTCACAAACCAAATTTGAAAAGCGCTCTTAAAACCTTAAATATATAGCTGTTAGTAGGAAAAATACCCACCTTTGCATATTGCCGAGAAGTTGTAGAATGTCTCACACCTCTCTCAGAAGCAGGTGCAGATCTATGCGGAAAATATTTTTATGTTTAACTGAAAACTATCTGAAGGAAAACAAATTTGTTTAAATTAGTAAGAAAAGTATGGCATTGGCACTGAAAATGCCAAGGGTTTCTTAAGCATACATATTGCAGCGTTTTTTTATTAGAAATTAATGAAACCATACAAATTTAAAGACACCGATACGAGTAAGTTCACATTCTTTATTCAAAAACAAACTGTAATATACTAGTACAGGTACAGTAAATATTTGCATGAATTTATATATTATTTTTTGGTATTTTAAATATTGTAAATTAAAGAATAACAGAAAGACACTATACAAATTAAAGGGACAAACTAATGTGCATTATTTTTACCTTGCCCCCCGTCTTCCCCTCCCATAACCTCGTATTGATGAGGTAGTTTTTTCCGTTGAAAATGTACTTCTCTCTCCTTTCCTCTCATGCCGATCAGCTGCACGACCTCCACGCACACTGGAACCACGGGATCTGAACAGCAGCTCAATTATATTACAAAGTAATAAGTAAGATTAAGGTGTTTGTAAAACATGAGCCGATGCCTCAGTTATAATTCTGTGGTTTACGTGGTGTTTATCATGCATTGCAGGTTTATGAGTGGTGCACGATGTCATCATTGGCAGTTGGTTCGGCGTTAGAACTACGATTAGACGAGCAAACATTTGTTGAAATGATTCAATGAAATCAAGATTATTATACATTTGGTTAATAAACACGATATCAACCTTAATACCTTCCACGACCCCTTCCTCTTCGCTCCTGTGGATGACCTCTTTCCGACCTTTCACCTGCGTCTGATCTTCGCTCATTACGACTGATTTGCCTTGATGAAGAACCTCGGCGATTTCCATCTCGTGGAGGTTTCGAATCAAATCGCTTTTCTGAACCACATTAGATAATTGATAAGCATGCAAAAACATGTCAAAGGTTATTTTTTTTAAACTAGTATTGCAATTATTGATATTTTTGAGGACCGGTTTATGCACTAAGATAATAAATCATACAATGCTTTGTAATAAAGTTTAACTGTTTTGACCGTAATAGTGTAGGGCTAATTTAATAAATGCCCCAGATTTACTCAGTGGAGTAATATTCGATTACAGATTTTTTAAGTATTTATTTTTCGCTTTTTAAAACTGGGTTTGTGCTGCAACATAATATAAAATTCTACCAGAATATCTCAAAACCACTTAATATTACATAATAACATACCAGAGTAGTTATCTTTAGGAATGGTGGTTGGGACTGGTTTATTTTCATCTGGAGCTTTCTCAGAAAGTAAACCTGGAAGGATAATATGTGTATCTGGTAAAACAACATTAAATAAGGATTTGACGATACTACTAATTCCCCAACCTTAACAGTTCTCCAAATCATGACAAATGTTACCTTTGTTGAAAAAGACTAGTTCTTCCGATTTGACAGGAGCAGTTTCTTTAAGGGTCCTTTTCTTATCCTCTTCAGTTGGAATGTAGGTGAGAGTTGTCTTGTCTACATCTTTCTGTACATTATTCAAATAGGATAATCTTTACCAGGTATTAAATAAACACATTTTTAAAATAAGAAATCATGCAGCAATTTTGATTTAAAACAAACCTTTTCCTAAAATCCTTCCAATGATTCAAAATCACTTAAATATGTTAAAAAATAAAAAAAAAGTTTTATACAAAAGAAAGCTTTCCAAATAGTTATATGAACAAACCTGCATTTGCCTTTTTCTTTCCTCCCATATGTTGGTGGGTGGTGGTGCTGCTTCCACCACAGGTTGTTTCACCTGGGTGTTGATCACTGTTGAAATTGGTGGATTTTCTGCCTCAGATTTCTCCACTTTCTCATCAGCTATGTGGTCATGAATTCAGTTTAATTGAATTTAACAGTGAGAATTGATTTATCAGTTTGGTCTAAGAACTAACAATTTCCAACACCCCTAAATACTTAGAGCAAGCATAACAAATTTTTGTACTCATAGAATTAAGAGAATTATAATGCATTTATGTTTAACAAAATTTTTCTACTTTTAGATCAAAAGTATACATAACTTATTTTCCCACTATGAACACTTTAATTTAAAATTGCTTGAATTAAAAAATAATTCCTAATCATTACTATTGGAATAAAATTCAATTTTGATAATGAAATGAACATTCCTAGTTCAACACTTACATTTATGAGTTGGTTTTGAGGCTGGTCGTCGTGGTGATTCCTTTCTTTTATTCTGAGATGGTTGGGAGGAATTGAATGGACGACCTGGAATGAGATTTAAACAGTTTTGTGGCTCATTGAGAGGAAATAATGTTGGTTCTCACCTTTGTCACGTCTATCTACATTCTCTCTTTTACCATCTTGTTGTTGTTCTTTGCCTTTGTTGCGATTGTCATAGCGATCATTTCTATCATGTCGATCAGATTTATTGTAACGATCTTTGTCGGACCGATTGTACTGATCTTTCTCACGACGATCAAATTTTTCGTCATGAGCTTTCTCTGAAAACTCTTTCCGTTGTCGATCTCGTTTTGGTTCACTGGAATTCATTTTCTCCTGGGGCCGAGAATCATATTTGTTTGGTTTCCGGTGATGATGATCATCTTTGCCTTCTTCACTTCTACCCTCATCATTATAAGGGCGATCAGGGCGGTGCATATCACGGGAGTTGTATCGTGGGATCGCATCACGTGCACGGTGGTTTCGGGTATCCTTGCTGTCTCGATCACTCCATAAACGGCTCTCATCTGGAGCGGGGCGATCTCGAGATTGAGTCCTTGGTAGTTCGGTTTCTAATGAAAAAAATTGGGAAATTGAAATATAATAATAAATCTCATTTCGCCATTAGTAATAAAGCATAACATCATCATGGAAGCCATCAGTTAGAAGTTGATAATCAGTAGTCATACCGTAGCGATTATTTGACATCATTTGGCTTTTCTTGGCTTTTCTATCCTACTCCCTTCGTATTGCACACAACGTTGTTAAAAGGTCGTAACTACATAAAAAGTAATTTCAACACAAATATGCTTACGTTGCTCTTTCTTCTCACTTGCTTGAATGCCTTTGTGAACATCTTTAAAACTGACCGAATCTGCATCGTTGTCATCCTGGTTGCTACGGTTATATGTCGACTGCTCAACCTTCACTGGCTTTGGAGCTGAATGTGCAAGTAAATTTTGAAAATTCTAACAAATCGAAATTAAGTAAAGCTAATTATTAATTAATTCTAATTAAACCAACGTTTGGTTTTCCAAGATCGAGGTTCATGTTGGCCACGCTCCGGTTGGCCATCTTTACCAAGGTTTCGGTGGAGATCGTTTGTAGGTGACCCCGATTCATCAGCACCATTATCAACCCTGTAATAAGTTGTATTCTTAAGTGTTTTGAAAAGGGAGGGCTTTTGGCCAAACTATTAACATTATCCTCAGAAAAAAATTAGAGTGTTTGACAGAATATCACAAGACACTTCATACAGAGTCTATTCATCATGGGGGATGATTGAAGATTGTTGTGACATCACAATAAGTACCTAAAATCGCGGAGTTTGACTTTATCTACTCCTCGGCGCCGAGCAGGAGCTTGCTGCTGATTGGAAGATTTATCCTCATCTCTGTCAGTGCTTTTCTCCGATTGGCTGCTTCCCCATTTAGTAACAGTTTTACTGCAGACAAAAATGCAATATTTAGGGATGATGCAGTTATGTGCAAGTTAAAAAATGCTCTAAACAATTTTCATCTCCATCTTACCCACTGTCATTTCTTGACAGAAGAGTTTTCTGGTGAGAATTTCTTCGTGTTTCATTGGATGAACCAATTGAAGAGGGGCTGTCCCTTGATGATGGCCGTTTTATTCCTGGGCGTTTTTGAGTTCCGTCAAGCCACAAGCGTTGATCTCTTTCACCAGAAGGCGATAGGCTGTCAAAATGTTCTTCGCTGCCCGGTGGTTTGCGGTAGAAATCTCGATTAGCATAGGACCTCCTACTAAACCATGTGATTAAAAACAAGTAGTTATAATTGCTTTTATCTCACCTCTCCTCCCCTGGGGTTTCTCTGCCACTCGGCGTGGCTTGAGAGTGTGACGAACTTTCAGAGATCTGACGAGAGCGAGAACTGCCAAGAAAATAGCATGAACACAATATTTACATTTACTGAGAAGCAGTACATGGCTGCAGATGCAAATTGTGTTATTGTTTTTAGTTTCCGTTGGTTACCAAACTTCTCAAACAGTGTTTATGATTTCATCTGCAACTATCATTAATTATCAGTAAAGAATATAAAAGGATAGGACGTGCTAATGAAAAATGCTAAGTTTTGGTATATTTATTGGATGTCCTTTAATCAAGAAAAGATAATACGAAAAATAAATCGCCAATTGAAGTTGTATTTTAAAAAACTTCTTACTAAATTTAGCATTTTTTGCACTCTTGTGAAATACGTCGCAAAAAAAAGTAGATTCAGAACTCATTATTGTAGTCCTGTTAAAGTCATAAACACCGTGTGTGATTTTAAAACACACGTAAACTTGGTATTTTAAAAACAAAACCATAACCTAAATACAGGGAGACTAAACTGTTTGTTCGTCCTGTGTTGAAACAAATACACGAGTAAACAAACCACAGATTGTGACCGCGTTGCCTTTTGTCTTGCCGCGCTCAGTACAGATAAGGACGAATCCAAGATCATGTGTATTTACCGCGATTTTAATTATTCCTACCTGTTGGTTCGAACTATTTTATTTTGAACAAAAATGAACTTAATTTGCTAAAACTAAAACAAAGGTGGGGATGTACAATATAGGATAATGAGGTATTCTAGAATATTTTAGAATAATGTATTTTTGAATCTTATTCTAGAATGTTTTACAATATATTTAAATTTGCTATGCTGTGCATATATTTTCTGATTTAAAAAATAGATACTGGGCGGTAAATGATTGTTAAATATAGTGAATTAGCCTTATACTTTTAAACTGCGATGGGAGCAATTTATAGATGCGCTTTTGGTATGAAGAAACACATTACGGGTATTACATACTAATAAAGAAGCCATTTTACAATTTTGAGATTATGAATTTACTTCAGTGGACCTTACACCAAAATATCCTTATCATTGTTTTTCATTGTCGGACGCTTGCAAAGACGTTGCGCTAAAGTTTGCATAACTATTCTTATCAAATTGCTTTTAAAGATTTGAATTTCAAAGATTAAAAATTCTATATTGTGCAATCCTAAATAAGGGGTTTCTCAGAAAGTATATTTATAGCGACATGCAGTTCTTGTTTGAATAATTACAAACAGGTGCCTAATTACATAATTTTTATTTGACTTCCGTAAAGTAATTTGGTCGTAACTGAACACAATTTCGTACATACTTCTTTAATTACTCTCCTTCTGGTTTAATTGGTGGTGACAATTCATTTCAGACATAAAAAGAAAAAATATACAAAACAACATGTCCTTTTTTCACCCCGAAAGACCCCAATAGACAACACCTCATACCCAGTACTGTGTCCATCCATGTCATCATTTTCTGATCTCTCCCGCTTCATAATGCTATGCCTCGCTGGTGGTTGGGACCAAGCTTCATTTCTATTCCATGCTTGTTGCTGTAACAGGTTTATTTAAAGATATTATAAAACAGTTAACCAACACACAGAAGATAGATTAACTTAGTGCTTACACAACAGCAGTTGATTGTCATTTTATATTAAAAAGGTAAAAATTATCACCTGCTGTTGTTGGCGTTGTTGGGCAAATCTTGGGGGCAAAATTCGACCCCCACTTTGCTGCCCACTTGAAGGATGAGGGCCTCTAGTGTAACCCCCAAATCCATCTCCAGGCATTCGGTCCTGAATAAGGATGAAATAGGTCAAGTGGGACACTATGTTTAAACTGATACTTTCAAAGAACAGGCAAAGTACTCAGATAGGGGCGAACTACGTTTTCACAAAATGTTTTTTTTTCAAAGTTTTCAATCATCATGGTACACTGTAGTCGTTAAATAAATTTCAGCAACAAAAATAGTTACCCGAGATGATCGTTTGTCATCATCACTTCCCGACATCTGTCGTTTGTACCCACTCCCACCTTCATGTGTCAATGAGGAATCCGGGGCTTTCTGGGAAACTTCATGAACGTCTCCATGGTATTCGCTGTCGCTACCAAGTGTCTGCCGACCATGCAACTCCATTCTAGAGAAGTAGGGCCGAATGTAAGTTATGGTTAAACTGATTATCAATTGATGCAGGTTAATGAGTGGAAGGTTAAATTTTCACCATACATGAGAACCAACCTTCTTTCCTCTTCCTCCCTTCGCCTCCGAGCAAGTTGCACGGCTTCCTCTTTCTCATTCCTGCGATGCTCGTCGCCACCAGGGGGCACTCTATCCATGCCTTCCGTAACTGGAAAGCGGGGACCTGTGGGACGAGGTGGGTGCATGTGGGGATGACCCATTGGGCCTCCAATGTAGGGTTGACCTTGTGGTGGAATCCGTTGTTGTGTTTTGCTGCAATTAAAAATGATATTAACAAAGTTTTAAAATCAGAAAAAAACTTTTACAACTGTATTTTAATAATAAATTAAGGCTACTAAATTAAGATCATTTAATGACATTTGGCCTTAAGTAGGAATTAATTATAGTAGTCCCACTCACCTTCTGCCATCTGGTATGTTAATATTAGGTTGGTTGAAAAAAGGTCCACGTTGTATTGCTTCAAGGTATTGCCACTGCATTGTGTGTGGGTCCATCCCATAACCTTGTTGCTGGCCCCACACTTGTCTCGGGTGGGAACGACCACTGCTATCCTGATAAGCAGAGAGTTAGTACACAGATTTTAGGAAAAATACATCTATGGCAGCTTACTTTGGGTCTTCTGTCATAGCCTTGGCTTTCATCGTCAATTTGACTGTCATCTTCTTTGCGCATTGATTTTCTATAAAAATTGGGAATTAAGTTGGACACTACCCAGAGAGGGCACAAATACCACAATGAAGAAAAACTCACTGTTTCTCTCCCATTCCCTCCTCATCGTCGCTGAAAACAAGTTTCTCCCCATAATCAACCTCCCCATGCATTGCTGCCCATCCTCCATCATCGTCTTTCTCTAGTTTGTCAAACTCCTAGATAAAAACTCATTAAAAAAGACATATAAACTGTGGAACAACAGTTGAAAGCTATATATTTTTAATGTGTTTACAGTTTGTTACACATATTCACCTTTAGTTCAGATGAAGAAATGATGGAAGGGATTCCTTGTTTCTCCCCTTGTGGGTGGCTTGGCATTCGGCCTCTATACCTGTATCAAATTTTGTTAATTATTATTTGGTTTTATGCAAGTTGGAAGTGCTTATTTACCGTAGACCTGGATCCATGGGATACTGCATACTAGGGTGCATGTTAGGTGGATACCTTACCCCTGGAAGTGGGGGCCCCATTCGGGGTGGGGGGTAACGACTATACATCTATAAAAACAACAATATTTAGGACATTATAAAGTGTTTGCTGTCGAAAAAATATTTTGTTACCCGTACTTACAAACTGAGGCATCATGTTTTGCCTATACTGAACAGGGTGGCCTTGTGGGAGGTTCTGACCACTTTGATGAGTCATTGGACGTTGAGGCATGTTCTGTACTGGCTCCATGTTTTGCTATCAAATAAAGAACATTCAAGTACAGTATACATAAGATCATAAATGTTTAAACAATAAGGGTGATTGGAACTCACAGTAACATCGAATGTGTGTGACATATGATTGTGCTGATCGTTCAGATCTTGGATTGTTTCTTCCATGGAGATATCTTTATCATCTCTTTGTGATATGTTTCTCCCTCCTCCTTCTCGCCAAGAAGCCACATCTATAGAACAAACCATAAATTAAACCATTTACTTTGTCTTTTGTATTTCCTCGAAGTGGTGATTATTCCGCTACCTACTTTGTGGTCTTAAATTTGGGCCTGGTCCATATTGCTGTTCTCTTGTCGTGTCCGTTCCAGTTTCTTGATCCTTAAGAAAAGATTTAAATGATCACATAAGTTTAGAATTCAAGCTGAATGGACCAACCTTGTTTGTGTCACCAAGTGTGGGGAAATCATCGGAGAAGGGGGTGGTGCCATGAGCCCGAACCCCACCTGAAACAGTGACTATATATGAACAATTTTCTTATGTTACTAACTCTGGAAACCCTAGGGTAACAATATGGGTTGAAAGAAAAAAATATTTTGCCTACCCTGCTTGATGAAATTTGGGACAAACGCCAAAATTATAAGCATGGAAATTTAGGCAGTTTTTAAAATTCTTCAGTTTACATTTGAAAATATTTTAAAACACCCTCGCAAATTGATCAAACACATGGCTAAGGAACCGATGACTTCACGCCAATTATTAGAAAACAATATAGACCTGCTGCTCCTGACACTCTGCTGCCAGCTTGTGATCGGGATGAACCCCACATCTGCTGATGTTGTATCGAACCACCCGATTGGCCTGAACTCGAGTAATTCTGGTTCCGATTCACAGGTACAGCTTTCTCCGGCTTCGGTTGCACCTGGAGTAGAACAATACCATTTATACACATTGCGAATAAGGAGGGAATGGTATTACAAGAGCTTTAAGGACAGCTCCAAGTGATTTTATTAAATATGGCTTAAGACTCAGTTTTCCTTTTATTTTGTGCGATTTCTTTTCTCTCCTTTCTTCGTGTCAGTCTTACAATTAATATATTTTACCGTTGCGGATTGAGAATATATAGTGGAAGCCTGCTGCAGCTGCGATTCCTGCTGGGCTTGTGGCGTTTGACTCTGAGGTTGACTGCTCGACTCCGACTTCGAAGCCCATCCTGATCCGTCTTTGGGAACTGAGAAACACACCATACCACTTTTGAGGAACAAACTTTACTGCTAATAAAATACTATTTAGGTATTTAAAATTTTATTTTTTGTTTTGTTATTGGTACTTTATAAACTAGTATTTCCATATTTAAAAAAAAAGTTTTAAAAGGACACATCATACAATTACAGAAAGAATGGTCATATTAAGATAGAACTAAACTATTAACAGGGGATGTACTAGAGAAAGTTATATATAACTTTCATTATAATGGAAATATTAAGGTTCAGTAAAACTTAGCAATTAGTAAGTTTTGAATCAATACTAAGAAATTTATTTTTTGCTTGTTAATAAGTACGTAACAAACATGATTATCGGTTTTGAAAATCTTGTGTTTTTCTTAGTCTGATTATGCCTAACTTCACTACAAAAAGTTTAACCAATATATTCTATATTTTGTTACCTAAATTAACGTTAGGATCGTTTCCAGAATTTTCTGATTTTAGGCTTGGAAGTGTAGCAGGAGGGGGGACACGACGGGTTCCAGCAACTTTTCCCAAACTTTGTAAGCCATGACGAACATTGGATCCTGCACAAAAGAGAAAAATGCTTCATATGCCTTTAAACAAAATAATTTTGTTATATGCAATTGTCATACTTAAAATTGGATTTTACACTCTCTGTATAATTGAAATAATTGACTATTCCAGATTCGTTCTAATAAACTATTTTTTTGAATTCTATTACTAAATACTTTTTTTAAACATAACAATGTGATGCAATCAAAATTTAAAAGAAACATTTAATTAACATAGGAAAACGATAACTAATAACCGTGCCGATCACAATACTTCAGTTATCTTTAAAAAAGCAATCACATTTAGCTGTCTCATTTCCAAATCACAAAGCTGATTATGACGTTTTAAAATAAAATAATAACGGTAGGTATTCCTATATAGTGTATGAACGGGTGCGACAAATCTGGAGGAAATCAAAATTATACAATTTTTCAACAAATAAAGAGATAAATAGCCCAATTGGCTAAATTAAATAGGTTATTTTGCACTTGATACAAATTGGCCGAATTTTGGCCGTAAAGCAAAAACAGTTTGGCCGTAAAGGCCGATGCCCACTGCCGTCGTTAGAGCGT
>CH002977.1:1448888-1471953 GCA_000149265.1 Ciona savignyi
GTTACGATTCAAAAGAAAAACCTGAAGTGTAACTAGGTTATTTTTATCACGTGGGTTGGTAGTTCATTTTATACATGTACACCTTTTTAAACTTTGAGCAAATAGTATTTTCCAGTAGCGAAATATCGGCTTAAAACTTTTCTTACAATTTAAAGTAAAAGAACTTCCCTAAGGCAATTTACCAGGAATTTGTAGATCCAAACCATAGTATATCCAACACCACCAGAAGATTTAATTCGATTAGACATTTTTTCCTGATTATATAAAGCGTAAATTTGACTGATTGGAAGTTTCTATAAAATTTAATAAATGGGGATCGTCATGTCACCGGAACTATTGTAATATGTTGTATATATGATACACATGTTCCTTCAATTTAGAAGAACCCAGTAATCCGCTGGGTTCAGGCAATGTTCGTTTAGTATGGTTGGCCATCGCTGTCATAATTTAGTAAAATCAGAGCGCTGCTAATTGAAGTGAGCGCACTTAATTTAGCAGCGCGCTTGTAAACTTCCACCTCGCCAAAAGTGTCATAATTCGTCTATTTACGACATCATGCGGCAAAATTATCAACGCGTTTACAAATGGAATGGTCGTTTCATAATTTACTAGCGCGCACTTAACTTGCTGACAAAAAAAGATCAACCGTCGTTGGCCATCAGTGTCACAATTCAGGAAAATTAGCGCGCTGTTAATTTAGATGCGCGCACTCAATTTACCAGCGTGCTGGTAACCTTTCACCTGGCCAAGAGTGTCACAATTTATCTGAAGTTCAGAATGTTTATACCATAATCAATATGCCAATAAAAATGTTCCAAAGTATGATTTTTACTTAAAACAAATGTCACTGTACCAAGAATGAACTGGAATGTTAAATTGAAAGAATTTTAAGTGAGTATTCTAACAATAGGCAAATTTTAACTTTAATAAAAAATCAACTTTTAACACCATTTAATCATGATATTGTTAGTTAAAACGATCAGACGAGTCTTCAAATATAAGGCACATGCTGGGCAGCTAAGCATAGAAACAGCTACAATGCCAAATGTTATTTTTTAGTCTTGATCAATCTCTTCATCAGGGATGACAGTTGAAACAGACTCTTTTTCCGCTATTTGTGGTGAACTTTTTGCTTCACTATCAAGCGTTCCCATTGTTTTTAGTCTTTTGGGTTCAGGAGCCGACTCCTCTTTTTCTTTAGCAACATCAGCAGTAGTTGGTGCGTCCCTTGTTTCATCCACTATTTCTCCCTCATCTACCTGCATCAGTGCATTTATAGGTTTCACTTCAAATTGAATGGGAACAGCTGGTTGGGACTCTTCCTTTTTATCCTCTTGTACTGGGGCTTGCAAGGGTTGGTCATGTAGCTGCATATTGCGATTCATGTCCTGTGCGATGCTAATGTACATGTCATAGACATATCTGTGCATGTGAGTCATGTCTGTTATGGTGATATGTTGATTTTCAGGAGATCGTAGCTTCTGAGGAGGATATTTCTCGCCAACAACGATACCAAGACTCATGGGTCGAGACATCAATTGGCGGAAGGCTGGAGACAGCTCGAAGCAGTTGCTAAAGAGAGAAACACGAGCGAACGCGTAGAGGCCAAGTCTGGCTCTGGACATTGCAACAATCAACCGACGAACATCCCTAAGGAGTTTATTTGAACGTTTATTTATTTTTGTTTTGGTAAAATATATTACAATAAATATCCAAAACAAGGTAGGTTACGACTGTTACAATAGTAGTTACATGTGTATATACTTGTGAGAGTTGGATAAGCTAGTTTCTATCTATATTAAGTAATATTGCACTAAGCATGTATGTAGGAATTTTAGTTCACACTTAATAAGAGAGAACAAACCATTATTTTTGTTAACACATATCGAGAAGTCGGCTATCAATTCAAGACTGAAAGTGAAACTTTTTTTAAACTATGGAATATACACATGTTAAATCTTATTTTCATTATATTTTCTTGCGCAAAATAAAGAAATATTAAAAGTAATAACTTATCCTTTATGTATCTAGCTACAAAAGGTATTCTGTATAATCATAGATACGGTTTGTTGAAATGAATGCTTCTTTATTCGAATGCAGGCTTAAGAGAATTTCTAAAGATGGCGTAGAGTCGTAGACCTATACGATAGTTTTTTACGTTTATTGGCCGAGAATGTAGTTTTACATTTGTATAGGCCTATTTATTATAACTAAGGAAATTTGGTAAAACTTGAAGAGGTTTACACGGCTATTTTTTGACGGCATAGGTCAAGCGGTTAGAGCGTCATTAGTCCGGCCCGTTGGCCTAACGGTTAAGTGTGTCGCCTTTCAATCGAAAGGTTGAAGGTGCGAAACTGGTCGCTAGCTAGTCGGTTGTGTCCTTGGGCAAGGCACTTTACGGAAAGGAACGTGTCTTAACATACACAACACACTGCAATATCTCCGGTAACCCGACGATGGGCGCGAGGTGATCTGATGATTGCCCGTGTATTAACCCCCTTGGTTTTCCCATCCACGGGGATAAACATGAACATCCTACCCTATTCTATATATGTCAAAACCTAAAATTTAGTGTTTACCCTTGTGGAACCCCTAAAATGGTGAAATCCTGATTGACCTTTTACGGCGTTTGATTTTCTAGGAATCATAGCGCCCAACCTAATGGCCCACATTTAATTTAGGTATATATTTATGCTGTTAGTCCAGTTACCAACGGTATTAAAAATGTAATTATATTTTTTAATTACAGTTGTATATTGCTGTATAGGTTAACATAGCTAGCGGTTGGTTATGATGACGTCGGATTTTGGTTGATATTCCATAGTCTCCGAATGATCTAACCAGGTGGACCATGTTGACTGCAGACACACAAATTGACAATTAGTGAAAACATTGTAGTGAAACTTTTATCATTGTTGCTTTATGTAAAAACATGATCTTTGAGAAACGTGTTTACAATAAGTAACAAATTTGCTATTCGGCCATACAAATAGAAATTTCATCAAATGAATATATAATTAATTCATAACGTAGAATTTAACATCTCTAAACAATTCACTTTCACCAAAAAGTTAATTCCTTTATATTTCTATCACAATTTTAACAATTTAAAGTAAATTGTCTATAATACATTTCTAAGATTTCTTCTCAGAAAAATTGTCCTCGCCGGCCATGCCAAACAAAGGGATTTCCCCGGGTTGACTTTCCTTAGCTTTTCCGTATAAATCAGCTTTCAAAGTATTAACTCGATTGGACATTTCTTTGCGTTAAAATGGAATGTTAAATCAGTTAGTAGTTTGAATAAGGGTTACGATTCAAAAGAAAAACCTGAAGTGTAACTAGGTTATTTTTATCACGTGGGTTGGTAGTTCATTTTATACATGTACACCTTTTTAAACTTTGAGCAAATAGTATTTTCCAGTAGCGAAATATCGGCTTAAAACTTTTCTTACAATTTAAAGTAAAAGAACTTCCCTAAGGCAATTTACCAGGAATTTGTAGATCCAAACCATAGTATATCCAACACCACCAGAAGATTTAATTCGATTAGACATTTTTTCCTGATTATATAAAGCGTAAATTTGACTGATCGGAAGTTTCTATAAAATTTAATAAATGGGGATCGTCATGTCACCGGAGCTATTGTAATATGTTGTATATATGATACACATGTTCCTTCAATTTAGAAGAACCCATTAATCCGCTGGGTTCAGGCAATGTTCGTTTAGTATGGTTGGCCATCGCTGTCATAATTTAGTAAAATCAGAGCGCTGCTAATTGAAGTGAGCGCACTTAATTTAGCAGCGCGCTTGTAAACTTCCACCTCGCCAAAAGTGTCATAATTCGTCTATTTACGACATCATGCGGCAAAATTATCAACGCGTTTACAAATGGAATGGTCGTTTCATAATTTACTAGCGCGCACTTAACTTGCTGACAAAAAAGATCAACCGTCGTTGGCCATCAGTGTCACAATTCAGGAAAATTAGCGCGCTGTTAATTTAGATCCGCGCACTCAATTTACCAGCGTGCTGGTAACCTTTCACCTGGCCAAGAGTGTCACAATTTATCTGAAGTTCAGAATGTTTATACCATAATCAATATGCCAATAAAAATGTTCCAAAGAATGATTTTTACTTAAAACAAATGTCACTGTACCAAGAATGTACTGGAATGTTAAATTGAAAGAATTTTAAGTGAGTATTCTAACAATAGGCAAATTTTAACTTTAATAAAAAATTGTTAGTTAAAACGATCAGACGAGTCTTTAAATATAAGGCACATGCTGGGCAGCTAAGCATAGAAACAGCTACAATGCCAAATGTTATTTTTTAGTCTTGATCAATCTCTTCATCAGGGATTACAGTTGAAACAGACTCTTTTTC
Organism: Ciona savignyi; assembly: GCA_000149265.1. Classification (NCBI taxonomy): domain Eukaryota; kingdom Metazoa; phylum Chordata; class Ascidiacea; order Phlebobranchia; family Cionidae; genus Ciona; species Ciona savignyi. The sequence continues at coordinate 1,453,274 of CH002977.1, forward strand.
CGCTATTTGTGGTGAACTTTTTGCTTCACTATCAAGCGTTTCCATTGTTTTTAGTCTTTTGGGTTCAGGAGCCGACTCCTCTTTTTCTTTAGCAACATCAGCAGTAGTTGGTGCGTCCCTTGTTTCATCCAATATTTCTCCCTCATCTACCTGCATCAGTGCATTTGGAGGTTTCACTTCAAATTGAATGGGAACAGCTGGTTGGGACTCTTCCTTTTTATCCTCTTGTACTGGGGCTTGCAAGGGTTGGTCATGTAGCTGCATATTGCGATTCATGTCCTGTGCGATGCTAATGTACATGTCATAGACATATCTGTGCATGTGAGTCATGTCTGTTATGGTGATATGTTGATTTTCAGGAGATCGTAACTTCTGAGGAGGATATTTCTCGCCAACAACGATACCAAGACTCATGGGTCGAGACATCAATTGGCGGAAGGCTGGAGACAGCTCGAAGCAGTTGCTAAAGAGAGAAACACGAGCGAATGCGTAGAGACCAAGTCTGGCTCTGGACATTGCAACAATCAACCGACGAACATCCCTAAGGAGTTTATTTGAACGTTTATTTATTTTTCTTTTGGTAAAATATATTACAATAAATATCCAAAACAAGGTAGGCTACGACTGTTACAATAGTAGTTACATGTGTATACTTGTGAGAGTTGGATAAGCTAGTTTCTATCAACTATATTAAGTAATATTGCACTAAGCATGTATGTAGGAATTTTAGTTCACACTTAATAAGAGAGAACAAACCATTATTTTTGTTAACACATATCGAGAAGTCGGCCATCAATTCAAGACTGAAAGTGAAACTTTTTTTAAACTTTAGAGTATACACATGTTGCAAGAAATTTTAGGGTTTAAAATGATTTACTGTTGTTTGCTAGATTTAGTTCTAAAAAATATTTATTCAGATCATCGCTGCGTTTCCCTATTAAATCAGTTTTAACTAAATTTTTTTAAAAATGCTATTTAGTCAACCCTATCAGCAGTTCAAGAGTGCGAGTTTGTACACAGTTAATGTCTATTACAATATGATATGATCAATTTTTTTTAAATCAGGACTTTTGGCTTTAATTAAACGGTTGGAACCTAACTGTTTAAAGGAAATGTTTAGTCGATTTAAAGGAAAAAAGGGAAATGTTTAGTTGCCGGAACCCAGCGGATTAATGGGTTCTACCAAATAGAAGGAGGGGTTCATATACAACACACTGCAATAGCTCCGGTAACCAGACGGTGGGCACAAGGTGATATGACGATTGCCCATGTTTTAACCCCCTTGGTTCTCCCATTCATTGGATTAAACATGAATCCTATTCCAGTCCTATATCCGGTAAAGGTGTGTTAGGTAGAATGAAATATTTACAGTTCAAAACAGAAAAAAAAACATTTTTCTATTAAAATTTTATCCCAAAAATGTCCTCTGTTTAAATGATATCGCTACATATTTCTAAAACAGTTTGTTAATTTTTTTTTATTCATGTGGGTTCAAACTCTCACATCGCCAGGGCCACAAGGGTTATGTACAAAGTTTAACACATACCTTTAAAAACAAAAAATATTTTTGCATATCATAGTACACTTCACACCAGCATTATGATAACACATGTGGTATCAGTGCCACGCTATGTCGCGAGATGTTTACTTATGCATGCATGCATCACCACTCTGTATTTGTTTAATGATTTAATATTTTAAGTAAATTCTGTAAATATTTTACTTACCTCAAGTGGCCGACATGCTTTGTCCTGACAAGTGACAGAATGATGTAGTTGTTTTGCTGACCTTGAAAGCGATCCACTGTTGTTATTTTACTTGGCCACCCAATAAGTGGGTTGTCACCACATCTCTGGCGAACTACATCTCTAAGAAGCAGTTTCTGACCATTGTAGGTTGTAAGAATAGTGATTTCATTAGCAGAGTATCCAAGCAGCCTCATATACATGAACAGTGACACACAATACTCAGCTTCAGCAAGATTTTGGTAGAAAAAAGGATTTGGCTCAGACTCACCAACACCCTGGAGAGTAAAAAAGCCAATTATTAAAATAATATATATATTTTAAAGTTGTAAGAAGGTTATAGAGGATATTACGTTCACTGCACTTAAGTAATGCCCGTACTCGAGAACAAAACATATTGTGGCAAATTTCGATAACCCTTCCCTCCGGCAGGTGTAATTGTACATGCATTATATCTTAATACTTCATTCTATGCAAATCCAGTAAACATTTTAGATTTATAATAAATAAAAAAATCCACAAAGCAACATATTCACCATGTAGTCTTCCACATTGATGAGTTGAAAATCATGAACAAGGCCTGGATTGAAGGACTGGTATTCATTGTTTGCCAAAATATGGGGCAAATCTCCAAGCTTTTTGTACCTCCATCTATACAAGTCACAAATACTGGGTCGTGCTCGACCTTGTGCATCCAATTGCACCGTGGGAACACCAAGCCGAACCAGTCGGGCAAATAACGACTGCTCCATGTTTGAGAACTTCTGAAAAGCAAGGTTCTTGATGACCGGTGGTAGTTGATGGTGATCTCCAATCATTATCCATCTCTTTAAACGATTGTATCCATCCATCGGGTTTTGCAGAAGAAGCGGAATGAAAGTCTCAATTTCCAGAATCTGAGCTGACTCTTCCATGAGGATATTGTCATATTTGAAGCCATACTCCGTTAGGTCTTGTCGCTTAAGAGCAGCATGAGTACAAGTCATTGCAATGATTTTTGCACTTTTTACAAGCAAATAACGAGATCGATCGAGGCCTGAACGTAGAAGTTCAAATGCCCTGAACTCTTCTAATTGTGTGAAAATATTCCGTATGTACCGGAAACAGCCTTGAGCAATTTCCCAATTTTTATCAAAATCAGTATTACTGAATAACGGCATTGCTCTGATGAAAAATTCATTAAACGGAAATTCTGACTTGACTATATCAAGTGATTTGGACTGCAGAACATTTCTTTCATATTTTTCCCATCGTGAGAGGATTTGGTAGAGAAAAAAGTGGCTGGCAGTTTCACACGTGTATGACACGTCACCAGGAACACCAAGACTTGATTGGAGCTTTCCCACTTCCTCCAATAACTCAATCCTTTTTGCTAAAACAAAGTTAACCCTTCCATAACGTGAGAAATCCTTCTCCGTTTCTAGTTGGCCTTCTCCATGACCAAGGCGAAGGAGATGACGCTCATCTATATCAAGCTGCATGATCTTTTCAAACAGCTGGTTTAGGGCTTGATTGGAGTGGGTTACTATCAATGTTCTTTGCTCAGGAAAATTGTGGTAAAGATTTGATATAATTTGCACTGCTACATCAGTTTTACCAGTACCAGGAGGACCCACAACCATAGTTAATCCAGGTTGCATTCCAGATCTGATGGCCTCTATTTGAGTAGGAGTAAATTTAATTGCATTTCTTCGTGGTGCATTGTGTCTGTATGGACCACGGTTTGGAATAATATGAGATGTCACCTTAATTTCACTTTCTTCTCTGTTAAAATGGAGTTTAAATGGTGGCACTACTTCATTATCTGCTTCAACTTCAATGACTTTGTGTTTGGGAAAGCTTTCACGAAGATGGGAGAATGACAGAAACGTATCATTCCAATCCAGTGAATTAATCTGTTGCCCCATTGTAGCATAATTAGCCGCACCAGGATCGCCATACCCAAGCAAGACATCATGTAACCACTCTGGAACTACACACTGTGTGTTCATAAGTCCTCGTATAGTTGCGAGGACAGCTTTAAAGTTGTTTTCTTTTGGTTTCCGGCGAACAATAAGATTTAAAGATTCGTATGGGTCGGGATGTCCTTCTTTCACCACCGACTGCATATCTGCTTGATACTGGTTTGTATCCAACCATACTCTAAATGTACGATTTAGCCCTTGTATTTTAGGCTTTGGTTCTGGTCCTTCCTCAATCACATGGCCATCATCATCCAGCATGCCTTCTACTTCACAACCACGAACCAAGACATTGAATTTTTCTGTAAATGGCAACTTAGATTTTTTTGAAAAAGTTTGGTCAGACTTTAGTGGGTGAACAGCAAGAAGAAAGCAGATGTCATGTTTTCGAAGATTTTCCCACTCCTCCCTTGTGTTTCGTGAAATGTTGGTTGTAATGGTGATATCAGCTCTTACTTGGGAAGGGTAGGCTTCTCCAATATTTGGCTTGGCCACCTCAACAACATTAAACGCTTGGATTGGTAATGCCATTCTTGCCCAGCCTTTGAAAATACAGGAACCATCTTCAGCTTTCCATGGCCGTGTGCGATATACTGCATCTTCTATGTCCTGTCGAATTTCATAAGCAGATTCCAACCGAAAAAGATTGTAGTTTCTTAAAAGGTAATCATGAAGTGTAAGAAACTGCAGGTTTAATTTTGGCAGCGCAAGGCAGCCATCCATGTTGTACTTTTCAGTTTTTGTTAAATTATCATCCCACAAAACCTGCTCTGTGGGATAAAGGGGCAATTCATTGATAGCATCCAACTGTGACGGACGTCTTTCATGGAAGGAAACAATCATTTCCATGACTGTTTCCTTATCATCACTAGAGGTTTTAATATTAAGTTCTTCACAAAGTTTTAGCAACTCAACCATGTCTAGTTCTTGCAGCCATCTTTCCAATGGTTTTCTTTGGTCCAACTGAGCTATCGAACCAAGAGCAAATTTTTTTAGCTTTGGAAATTTGGAAAAAGCACATCTCTGAAAGTGACTCATGCGTTCATAATGTGCTGACATCATTTCTTGCTTGCTTAATTGCTCTCCAGTGAGATCATTTACCTCAAATGATGTATACATCTGTAAGGTCTTCGTTAATTGTGTAAATACATCATCATTTTCATACAAAGTTGACTTCATGCACCTTACAACCAAATGACAATCAGAAAGCACTGTGTTAAACCACCTTCGGGTAGGTAAACATGAATCTAAATCGATAATCAAGCCTAAAAACCATTGGCAGTATTCCACAGTACATTTGTCCAACTCTTTACAGGCAATCATTTTGCAAAACTTATTCATGGCAGTTTGTAAAAATGAGCGATCAAAATCATTTCGAGTTTTGGTTTCTGCATTCAATTTTGAATCTTTTTTTAAGATGGATTTCCAGGCTTTTCGAAGTTTTCCACTTTTCTTAAGTTCCTGTTGAAGCTTGGCTGGAAGAAGATTTTGCCACATTGCTAGACTTACAGTTCTTTGTACTTGAGAGCGCACCACATCTATTTCCAAACTATTGTAACAATGATCCATAAAAATGATAAGGATGGTTCTCTGTTGCAAAGGAACCTCTTCGTTTAAAATTAAATCCATCACTTGTTTAAAGAAGTATTCAAAATTTTCTGGTTTATTTTTAAAGGGTTCCCAAGCCGGTACTGCTTCTCTGTACTTTTCATTTACCATACAAACAATAGAAACAACATACTCTGCTGAGCTATTTTCTGATGAATAGTTGGGCCACAAATAGTTCTCCAAATATTGGCTAAACTCAAGCAACATGATCCTGCGAACACTAAATCCACTTCCAAGAAGTTCCTTCTTGAAAATCGTATCTACAACATTATGATTAAATGGCACTTGTGCTTTTAATGCATTTGGGGACCAGTTGGTAACAGCAAGCTTGCTCAAACTGTCACTTAGCATCTGAGCAGTGGTTGGGGCTTGGGCTGTACGTGTCGCCATCACGATCTACAACCAACACAGATATGACGGAACCTACAAATACAAATTGGAAAATTATAACAACATCAACTAAAAGTAATGTAATAACAAATATAAAGTCTAAAATGGTGCTGTATGATACTAAGAGAGCCCAAAAATGAGATACATATAGTAAAAACATATTTTTGTAATGTGAATAAATACACATGGGCACTCAGACATGCATAACCATAGTGTGACTGGCGAACACTTAGCCATTTATAACCTTCCTAGTGCTGTAAAATAACAGTTGCACAGCAGCACTGCTATTGGACACTTTAGGTCAAACTCTTTTTTAACAATAAAATTAAATATAACCACTCGCAGTTAATTTAGGTAAGGCGCTCGTACAAATTAGATGCAAGTGACTGAAACATTTAAAGTCACACCAGGGGTAAACAGAAATCTGCAGATAACTTCACGTTAGAATAAGACAAATGCCACACATTTTTACATGGGACCAATAAACAATGAAAGCATAAATGGTCTTTATTAAGTTACAATTAAAGTACTAACACTTAAATTTATAATTTCAATGTAACTAAGTTACCAAAATCTTATGATTTACACAAACAATACATAATTAAATCTAGAATAAACTAACGCTGATTGACTTTGGCCAACTTTTAATTACAAGCACATATGTGCTACATTTTCCATATAATAAAACTTATCATTTAGTACAGGACATCCTTAAAAATAAAATTCATATGAAAACATAATACACGGTTACCACGTATATAAAACAGAAAAACACTTAAATCCAACCCAAATTGACAAAAGAAGTAAAATTCTGCTACAAATAGCATACATGTATTTCGGATAAAACCATTAGTTATAGATGAAATTAAAAAAAATAACACTTTATTTAAGTAATGAAAAAACAACACTACCAGTCAAAAATAATATCTTGATATCTATTTGTGAGTTTTACTAATATGCTATCGGATCTAATACGCTATTTTGATCATGAAAGTAATGGATATTACAATTATTGCTCCACCGTATTATCTCATTTTGCTTCTTGATTTTAAATGAGAAAGTGAAAAATAACCAATAATCGGCTTAATAACCAATCTATATTTATTTAACTACAGTTTTATTTATGTTGTGTGATATTTTTACAGTTTCTGGTACTAAATGTTAGTACTGATTTTCTAATCCATTGTATTTTTGTTTAACTAAGCCTACATTTTTAACTGCTCAATATGATAAATGATAATCTTTAAGACATCTCACTTAAAAGATACTTGAACACCTTCTATTTTCAATCGTATATTTATGTAACTTGACGATCATATACTAAATTGTGCCAACAAAATTGGGAGCATTGCGAACATAAACTAAAAACTAAGCGTAAATAAAACATGATCCCGTGGTGACCTCTGCCTTATTTCCATGAACAAAAGTGAGAATCTACAGATTAGCCTGTCAACCAACATTTTACTACATTATATCGAAATATCAAATGCAAATATTAATATTTTGACGAATAATAACGAATAAATAACTACATATTAACTGTGTTTACTATGTACCGCTACTAAACCTAAATATATTATTAAGGACACAACCAGATTGATCAATCCAAAAATCTTTCGGTTTTCTGTAAACCGCGGACGGCGGACCTTCTTACTGACTAAGCAACTGACGGAAAATATGGTGACAGTTGGTTATAAAATCATTAGAATCACAAAAAAATTACATCAGAATTTTAAATAAAAACGAACACGTACTTCTTACACTTTAACGAGGCAAAATTTATATTTCAGCACCACTTGCCTGCCTCCAGTAACAGTTCAAACAATAAAGTAAATGAAATTCAATTCACGGCGCGGTCCGCCCCCAATCAAAAATAAATATTTATGTACTCCAGAAGCCTTTAAAAAATAAAGAATGTTTAAAAATATTACTCGAGCGTATTTAAAAAAAAACACCATTCCAATTTTTTTTTAATTTGATAGCTGAACAAATGGCAAATGTTTTTATTTATTATATGTTTTATCCGTACAGGGAAATCACCTGAATATAAAGTAGATTTGGTCTTTACATAACTTTGGTTTCGGTTATCTACTTATCTTTATTTTTAATTTACTCGATACAACACCGGAAGGAACATCTACGTGAGTAATGCTTGGCATTTATAATTTACTTCGATGACTAAATTGATAGTTTTATTGATTTATATAAAACTTACATGCACTCTAACGGTACCATAATTAACCATCATTGTTTTTTTTCTTCTTTACTTTGTAATCGAATGTGGCATTTTTTTTCTTTCTAAAAATAGCTGACGTCGCTAAAACGATTGTATGACCTAGCTTTCTAGGTAAAGAAACCAGACAGTGTGTAAACAAACTCCATCTGCTTTATTATTGTGTGGGGGCATTTCCATATCCTTTAGTTGACAAAGCCATCTCGGGTTAAATAGTGAGAAACATCAGTTATTGGCCTATAATACTAAGTCATTGAAAGAAAGTCTTACAATGTAAATAACAATTTTAAAACTAGGTGGTAACCTGAAGGAAGAAAAAAAAGTATGGAAGAAACCACACTTAATTAAAGAATAAGGTGTAAGAGTTGGGGCTGGGATTAGAATTAGGGTAATTTTTACGTGTAGATTAGAGTGTGGGACATGGTTAGAATTAAACAGCTTTTCTTCTTCTTGTTTTTTTTAGTGTTAAGCTTTTTTTGGTGTTCTAACATGTGCTTGAAATTTCAATTTGTTTATACAAGTTAAAATTAAACAAAAATGAATGATATTCAGCTGGATAAAGAGTATGAACTTCAGAAAGAGGTAAGTGGCTTCATGCACAGGTTTTATTTAACTCTATTGATCTCTTAATTAATGACAGGTTTAGTGGATTCTATTTTAAGATTCAAGTTGGTTAACCCAGCAACCGGAGTATATTTTAAAACTGTTGTGTGGTAATAAATGTTAGATAATTATCAGGTATAATTGAGGCATTTAATATCAATTGTAAATACTGTATGACTTTACCTTATTTATTTTTCAGGTTTTGAATCGGCAGCGACATTACTTGTGTGAAAATCTGCAACCTGACAAACTGTTTCCATGGCTGCAATCTCGTAATGCTTTAACAACTGATGACTGTGAGCAGATGCAAAGTCTGGCTACTACAAAACGAAAAGTTGACAAACTTATTGACATCTTGATAAGTATATAACATTTTTATATATCGTCCTTTTTTAGTTAGGATACTTGTGTAATTATGTAGAAATATTCTATTACCTATAAAAGTGGTGCAAGCATCAAAATCTGCAACCACAGTGGAATCCAATTTTTTAAACTTTATTAAATTAAATTTTCTTTCCAACTTTACCAATAATTGTTATGTTCTTTATAGAATCTGGGCCAGGTTGCTTAATAAAACTATACAACGCCATATTAAAAAGCAGCAGTACCCAGATATTTATAGCAGAAAGATTGAAGAAAAAGTATGAAGAACAAATATATATGGAAATTGGTAATTTTCTTTATTCATTTATCCTGGTACCCCAATATTTGAATTGTTAAGATATGCACAATATAGCATTATTCTGGAATAATATATTTTTGTTTTAAATTTAAAATAATGTTTTTGAACTCAGTTTTAACTTTGTAGAACGTTTTACATGGAATATGTACATCCGAAACCTGACATATGTGGAGCAATATATGTACTTTAGAGCAAATCTTCAATTGCATAACAATTCAAATATCACTAAATAGTCCTTACAGAAGTCGTCCAAAGTGCTTATAAAAGACATTTCAATAATGTAATTATTTAAAAATATGCGTCATGGTCATATTAACATTGCACATCAATTAAAAAAAAATAATAATTTTGTAATGTTTGATTTTACAGATCGCCGCTCACCACCACCGGCTTATACCACATATCCGCCACGTATGGAGTCGAGACAATATCCAGATTCTGCCAGGTACATTTACATCTAGTTTCTTGATGTGTCGGTATATCAATTAGTCATAAAGTACCAAAACTGTATTGATGTCATTTTTATTTCAGTTTGAGAAATATGCTGTGAGTTGTTTATCCACAGTAAGCATAGGAAACTAATGGGAAAATCTGTGTGGGAGTTGTGATTAAAGAACCTGTAGCTGCAGTCTGATTGACGAATGAGTGTTCATTGTGTTGCATACTGTTGAGACACGCACAATTAGTATGTGGCTTGTTTTGAAAAGATCCAATGAGTTACCTAATATTACCGAGCCATAGGTGTGATATTGTGTTAACTGATACTACTCTTATTTTTTTTTCGGTTTTAAACTAAATTTTATTAACTTTCACTCCCAATTTTAATATGCTCTCCATAGTTATGAACTTAGTTGTCTTTATCCACAATCCATTAGATCAAAATAGGTGGTGAATATAGACACAGTACGACAGTACAATAGCATGTTATCATACAGCCCATTTAACATCGCTTGTTATACAGGTCAAATTTTGAATGGATGAACAACAGCACGAGAAAAGTTGGTGTTTTCTGAAATTGTTCAGTAGTAACTATTTTTATTATATTGGGATGTGTAAATGTGAGAAAAGACAATGTGTATTAACAATGTTTGTATTATAGATTAATTTTTTGTCACCCACATAAAAAAGTGTTTAGTCAGCAACCTTCCGTAAATGTAATGTATATGTTTTTTTCTACTTAAAATTAGAACAATATGATTAACACTAAAAATTTAGTTATTGTTAACAAAATCTAACAATAATCTGACTTTCTCATACAGGTCACTGGAACCACTTTGCCTCCATCATTAGAAGTAACTAGCACAGACATGGTGTCTGGTAAGCCTTTACCATACTCCCCATCAGAAAGATCACCGGTAACAGGCGAATGGCCTTCAAAATTCGTAAGTTGCCATAATTCATTTGCTGCTGATAGTTATGTAAACCAATAATATTTTTTCAGTCAAGTAATTTACCAAGCGCTAATTATGAGGAGATTATACGAGATAGAGTGTCAATTTTTGTTGATGGTAAGTATTAACTATGTTATGCAAAATTGTACCAAACAAAATTAATCAGAGATTGTCTTTCTACAGAGAATAGCCCACAAAATACCAGACATTTTTCAAGTCAAAATCATGCAGAAGAACGGGATGAAAATGTCTTGCCAGAGCATATATCGCTACAGGTAGATAGATGGTCTTTAGAAATCTTAGAAAAGCATTTAAACAGTTTCAGACAAACCTGACTGCATCTTTTATAAGTTTGTTTTATTTCAGGATGAAAAGCTGCGTTATTATTCTAGCCCAAATCACAATGTTAAGGCCTTCACATCACAAAAGAGCCAGGTGATGTCGCAAGCTGTGGACGAACAGAGTGTGGAAATTGAGAAGCTCCAAGCTAACCTTCGGATCTCATCGAATCGAGGAAGCTTTACCCGACTGTCACGTGGACCTGATGAGCATGATGTCACAGACAGTTACAATCGATCGCCAACCAACACCTTAACTTCCCATCAATTCGGAGGGACCACCTACAACCCATCTGTGGCGCAACCACAAGTTACAAGTAATATAACCCCACAAATACACTCTGCCCCAACAGACACCAGTCCGATGTTAAAGATCACAATACCTCTAAACAAACAAGACAGTACAACGTACATCTCCCCAACAAGTGATAGCAACTACCTGATGCTGCAGTACCCAAACTCAGATAGCGAAAGCTTCGAAATAACAGACGATGATGATTAAAATTAAAATTCAGATAGCAAAAATTAAAAAATACTGAACAATAAGTTTAGTCAACGATAATGGTATAATTATTACATATTAATTCGGTGTTGTAGGTCCATTGTCCCTTTGAAACTCAAAAATTGGTATTACTTAACTTCTTTTAAGTACAAGATCCCCAATACTTGCGTTGTTACATACTTGCCTAAAGCACTTATTGTATAAAACTGCAACATACCATGTATGTACATTAATACTGTTTCATAGTTTTTCCAGATTAGATGGTAATGAACCAGTCCACAGGTTGTAAATACGAAATAGCTCATTTTAACTGCTGGTGAGCTAACCAGTTCTGTCATTGGACAAGAATAAGATACTGAGACATATAAACCATCGGGATAAGTCACCAGTATTATTATCTTAACCGAACTCCTGTTTATCACACCTTTCTTCAACCAACATTGACACATACAAAAAGTGAACTGTAGCACAAGTGGTATTGTCTAGTTCAGTGCTCCACAACCTTTTTCACAGGAGGCACATTTAGAAAATTTGACTGCGCGTTGAAGTCAAATATGTTAATTATGTTAAAAATAAAATCCTACACAGTATCATCTATTTAATGAACACAATTGCTGAATGTTCAGCTCAATCATCCGAAGAGCAACTTGAAGTTGTCTCAGACAGGATTGTTCAGCCAGCATTGTCTTGTGGCACATTAAGTGCAAAGCACTGCTCTAGTTGATACCTCTAGAGACCAAGTTACAAATTCCATTTACAATTTACGACTTTTACAAATCTTAAGGATATGATTGTCTGCCGATTGGCGTGGTTAATTAGTGCATCAGCTTTAAGCCAAAGGGTTATAGGTTCGAAAACTGATGCCAACTAGTCACATTTTAACATTGCCTGAACCCAGTGGAATGATGGATTCTACCAAATTATAGAAATCACTATCTAAATCATGCACAACATACTGTAAGAGCTCTGGTATCCCGATGGTTGGTGGGAGGTGAGCTGACGATTGCCCATGTGTTAACTAACCCCTTTCGTTTTCCAATTCACAGGGATAAACATGAATTTCCTATCCTAGGATTGATTTTATTTAACCCAGCAAAAACTAAATCTGCCAAGGTGTCTGGTTTAAAGCCTAATACTATTTATTGTCCTTTTAAACAACAATTTTAACAAAACTGAAAACAAGCATCATATTTTAAACAGGAACTTGGCTTTAATTACATTCCAAACAGATTCAAAATAAATAATGTCATTTCACTGTTCACCCAATGAGTTGATGTTTTGCTGTTCAAGGTTTGGTTCAGTAAAATTAAATTCCGGGAACTTCACGGGGTCACCAACATTATACATCTTGGAAAGCCTATCAATCGCTTCCTTTTTCTTCTGTTCATACTCCGCACCCGCTTCCACTGGCCCGCCCCCTTGCTTTGCACTTAGTTGCTTATATTTGGTTATCTGTGGAGTGCAAGTTGAAAAGAACCTTTATATTGGTTATTATATATCAGGAGTACAAAAAAGATTTGCACATGTGATAATGGGTAAATAATTTGTTAACCATTTAAAAGAAAATTTAAAAATTGGAAATGTAAAACACAGCTTTGAACAACTAGCCATTTCCATACAGCATAAATATTGGTGAACAAAATACACAAATATATAAATTATATGAAGTACAAACAATTGATAAACCAGTTTACCCTTCATCCATTTTTAGACAACTGTTGTTATTTCCGAATTATAATCGACTGAAATCTCATTTCAAGTTTTCTCCGTCAGTACGGTACCCACAGCTTTTCAATAAAAAATTGTTTGTAAGCATTAGCTAGGCTTTTTAATAAAAACCAGGCTCTTGCATTCCAAAAGTATGGTTTTACAAGAGACAATCCTGTAGCCAAGCTAATTCTAAAAAACACGTTTAAAAAACTAAAAACATTGGTGTTTCAGTCAGGCAATTTAAGTTTTATTCACTCCCGATTTTAAGCTCATAGGACTTATGTGATTTTATATTATATTGAAAATATCAAAGGGTCCTTTACTGGGTGAATGATATAATTGGGATAATCCCTATAATAGTGTGGCAATTTGTGTTAAACAAAAAGAAATGATTTTTAATGGGCAATATTGAGGACAACACTAAAAGGAGGGAAACGGCTCACCAAAACTATGGAAATTAATTTTAACCCTGCTCTAAACACTAATATTAAACCCAGAACTAACCCTAACTCTAACCCCATGTTTAAAACTAACTCTTAAGCGATAATCTTTATTTTAAAGTGCAGTTTCCCGCCTTCCCGCTTTCCCTTCTATTAGTTTTCCCCCAATATTGATTATTGATAATATGTACGTAGAAGCTTTGAAGTCAGCAGATTACGGACTTTACTTGCTATACTAATATGTCCATCGACACAATAATTTGTTGGGTATTGAACTTTACCTGATCCATAAAAACTTGTTGAATTGGGTCCAGTTTGTTAAAGGCGATTGCTGAAGATCCAAAGTTACGGGAAAATAGTGAACGTGAAGAAGAATATCTAAGGAAATTTGAAACGGCCTGCATTCCTTGTCGAGTTGCCATTTTCAGTTATCTGTAATAAAAAAATCATTTACATGGTTAATGTCTAAACCACAAATACATTTTTATTTGAAAAATACAACAATACTCACCAAAGTAAAACCAAATAGAACCTTTGATAAAGCGTAAAGTTTTACCGACCTTCAGCGTTTCAGTGTTTCCAAATAAAAGTTTAAGTATTTCCTAACACAAAATAATTTGTTCCCATATTAAATCATTTTACCTTATTGAAATATGATTAACATGTGTATGAAGTATTTTAAACATTTTAAATTTAATACTTTTGTTTAAAGCTAATAATTTAATGAGTTAGAAGTGGTCACAAAGTGTGACATATATATTAGTCGGTGGACCAAAACTGTTCAAGTGGAACGAAATACTGAAGTTTTTAAATTGGGTGTTTTTAATTTTCCGTTTGATTCACTGGTTCACTTATCAGATCAAGCTGAAAAGATGGAGAATACTGGAAATAATACAAGTTCAAGTTCTGACCAAAGTATTTTATCCTATTCCTTGGTTCAAAGTACAATTAAAGATCTTTTCCACTTACAACAAGATGCCTTCGAAAAAGTTAAACAAACGGCGGAGAGACAAAAACAAAACTACGTCACTAAATCACATTACGAAGAAGTCGCTTTCAACTTCGAGCAAGAACGTATGGAAAACGCAAAAACCAAAATTCTGCTTGAGAAAGAAAACGAAAAACTCAAGTTTGCTTTAAATGAAGTCAAAATATTGAAAGAACAGATGGCCAAAGATGAAAAAGAATACAATGCAACTTTGAGAAGTTTGCAAAGCAGGTCAACAAGAGAGACGACCAGATGCGACTACTTGCTAAAGAAGTGTTCAGCTGCTGACAAAGAGTTGGAAAGATTAAACGATTGCTTGGCATTAAAAGACAATGAAATTAAATCACTTAAACAAAGATTAAAATCCCAAAAAGACACACACAAACAAACCCTTGTAGATATTGATATTAACAAAATGCAACAAATGTATATGACAAAAAGTTTGGGAGATTCCCTTAAAAAGACTAAAAATTAAAATCGTTTAGCATAACACTACACAACACTGTGCAATAAATTACAACTATTTTCTATAGTTTTGGTTGTGTATTTTATGTTTCTAGTTTTTTAAATCTGGTATATGTTATTAAAATTTAAACTTGGTTTTACCAATAACATATTTCGCCTAATTTTGACAGATCAATGCATCAAGGTTAATAAAAATATTCCAAGTTTTCCAATAGTTGTTCTATTTTCTGCAGCCTTGTCATTATTAGGAATTAATGTAGCACAAGCTTGTTATTTACAAACAAACTAATCCATTGTTCTAATTTGCTGTTGACAAAATTTCTGACATGGTCATGGATATTGAAAGTTTAAAATATCCATCTGATACAGTGTTTTTTGATGTCCTGCTTAAACCAGAGGAATTGCCATAAATCTGGACAATATGTAGTACTTCATATTGCACAATGCACTGTTATAGCTTGTATTGGCTTGTAGTATGTGGCATTCTGATGAAGGATGCCATGAGCTATTCAGCTGTAATTTATTACATCCATAATAAATAAGAACCCTATTCTATTTAAACTAATAATTAAGCAAAAGTGAAAATTTATATGTTCACATTTTATTAACAGTACATTCTAACTCAACCAACAGTACTACGGTGTACAGCACATTTCCAAAACTGTAAAATATTTATGAAGTTAACCACCTGCCTCATAACACAGCACAGAGTGAATACATTATAACACAGCATAAATGCAGTTAAATACTTATCAACATGAAAAAGCACCAATGAATATGTCAGTACTGCTTAAACCTAATGTATTGTTTGTTATATCAATAACTTAAAATCCGCACTCGTTTTTGCCGATATGAAGTTGGGCCAAGTGCAGATTACATGTGTTTTAATTAGGGATAGGTACTGTTTATTTGTAAAACTATGGTACAAATTCTGAAAATGTAATAAAAATCAAGTGATAATGAATTGGGTATTTGAGCTGCTTACCAAAATTCCACAATATTTTTTTAAAAATTTAAGCATTGTCATAAAAATATAAAATATTGTGAACTGCATTTATGATTAATCTCCTTTCATATAAGTTTTTGTGAAATAATCACTGTTATAAATTAAATTTACTCCATTGCTTGTTTTAAAAAGCATTATACATATAATTTCGGAATAAAATTATTAGTATAATTTTGAAATAAAATTTGTATTTATTAAAATTAAAACAATTTAGTGAAAGCTAATTAATCACAGTGTACCAACTACACAACACAGATTATCTAATTTTATAAGAAAATATATCTTTGTGGGAATGTACCCTCAGTTCAGATGAAAATCAAATAAAAGGTGGGATACGCTAAGATGAAATAGAATCACAGCATTGTTTACAGAAAATATGTAAAATACAGGTATATGGAATCATACAGTATTCTGTAAAATACATAAAATAAAAAAGTAAATAAAAATCTTATAATCGTGCAAATTTCAGAGTCTATTGATTTTAAGTTTTGGGAACTAAATTTTGATAATAACCAAAAATATCTTTTCAGTTCTGTTGAAATAATGTAGTATAGAATCGAATGATTAATATGTAGCACCATTGGTAAGATAAAACAGTAATCATTGATAATTATATCTGAAAAACTGTTAGACTTGCTAAAAATTAATAAACAGATCAAGAGAGAAAGAAGTACAATATAGCTGTATACAATACTGGAACTTGAAAAGAAGAAAGTAAAGATTACATTACTTGTTAGCTTGTAGTTGTTTTGTGCTATAACATTGTAGACCATACTGTAGACTGAGAATTAACAGTTTCATGCACAATAATACTGGCTTGTTACACATATAATGGGTACATTAAGAGCCCAGGCTTATAAAAAATCAACATATTCAATTGTTACTATTTATCCAGGGCAGATGTTAGTATATACTCAACAGTCATACCACGCTTGATTTAATAAAATCCTCAAAAATCAATATATGTAAAATGTGATATTAAAAATATTGCAAGCAAATGCCACTCTTTCCCAAGTGTTGTGCTTGACAAGGCTTAAGAGAGAATATTGATCATATAAATGTAGTAAAATGTAAGATCACAATAGCATCTGAAAAGCACACAATATTTACCTTATTTAAACATGACACATCATGAATAGGATACACAAAGGCCACAATAATCAAGTGACAATAGAAGTTTGGTAAAACTGAATTCCCTTTGTAGTCTGGACCAGTAACCATAGCACGTCAACACAAGAAATTGAAATTTGAATCTCTATATACTAAATTATACACGCTACAGTAATTCCAGTTTCTTTGAAAAAGTAATGTCACTTAAAATGAAATAATGACACCACAATTATGAGTCAAATAACCAGAAAACGTTTTCATTGAAATTTGAAGGTGTTATAGTTCTCGCAATAATTTACATTGTATTACAGCCATTGCTTAATTTTAACTAAACAACAGTTTTAACTATCAAAATTGAAATTGTGAAACAAATTTAGTGAAATAGTAAAACTTATTTTCATGGAATGTGACACCCTTGAAATAGCAGGCAAATTCAGCTCAACTAAAACAATCAGTCACATAGTACTTAAATCGAAGTTAAGTTGATTCAAGTGGCATAGCTAAAGCTGAATAAACAAAAGGAACCACATGCTTTTGCTATGGCACATGTAAATTGTTCCAATTAATATAATTTGGTCAAACACTATGGCACATACTTAATAGAGAAAGCCTTCTTAGTGTTATCCAAAATCCATTCTAAGCTTCATATTTAATATAACTAATTTATGTAAAGCCTGACTCACAAATATGCATGTAAACAAGGCATTTCGGCACTAGTATACCAATAGACAGTCTCTGCTTTATCCAGATTACGATTTAATTTCTAATATAGTTGGGTCTTTCTCTAGGACGCTTAGAATAATGCGATCCAGATAATCTCGCAACTGATTGTTTATTTGTTCTTGTTTCTTCAATTCTTCCATCAGATCATCTTTAGACGCCTCCGACAACTCTCTGGCAATGGACTGACCATTCATCAGAGAACGAGCGCCTGAAATATTTTGCGCAATCTGGTCATTTAGCTCTTCATTAGTCAGCTTCAGTTTGTCGTTCTCATTTCGTAAATTTTCCACATGCGCTTGTAATCTTGCAGACTGTGGATTGGTTCCCAAAATAGATACTTGCTCCTCTAGTATCTCTTTGTCATTCTGCAAGCTCTCCACTTGGTTCTGCAGACAGGTAATCAAATCCTGCAGTTTCTGCTGATCAATATCATGTTTATCCTGCTGTGAAGTAAATCTTTGATTCAATCTGCAAAAAAATGTAACTGATTATTAAATAAACAATAACAAATTTACAAAATAAGAAAAATATACTGGTTATGGTATACGTTTCTTTCCTTAAATACTGATTATGGCATATGTTTCTTTCTTAGTTCAAGGTCATCTTTAATAAAATTTACATATGAGTATGGGTAATTATTCTTGCATTATGATGTCTGCCTATTGTTCAAAGATATGTTATTTCACATGTGGATAAAAGTTTTAGAAGCCTAATACATTTTATTATCACTAATGCAAATTAATTAAGATTACATTAAGATCATTTTTATAAATTTTTGTAGCACT
>CH002977.1:1472071-1496084 GCA_000149265.1 Ciona savignyi
ACTGTTCATATAATATTTTGTGCAATCTAATCATTTAATACATTTACAGTGTTAGTTGTCAGTGTTATTCACTTAAAACAACAATACAACTACCAGGCATGTGTTACTGTTGAGCTATGTGTATAAAGTAAACCATTCATACATAAAATAACTATGCATACCATGCCATATGCACACGCATTAATTGGGAGCTTTATATATTATTCATCACCACTGAAAAACAATCGGTTTTACACCACTTTTATCAATCAACCTTCTATATTCTTCATTAGTCTCCATTAACTGTTGCGTTAACTCTTCAGTTCTATGTTGCAACTTAGAGTGTTCACTTTTAGCTTCTTTGGCCGAGTTTTTCAACTGTCCCAACTCTGTTTCAAGTCGATCGTTTTCACTACCCTTTAAATCCAAACGTCCTTGCAAGACCTACCACAGGATGAGTTAGAATTGTTTGAACTTTATCTTTCATATATTTAAAATGTATAAATAAAAAAAAATTATAATAGCAGAAGCCTGTTACATAGTATGTTCATGGTTCCCAGTTAAACAAAAACATGCAAAAATCATACTTTGTAATAAAATTAAAATTTCTTTAAAAAAAACAATGTCAGGGATACTCAATATAACAAAATTTTACCATTATTTCCGGTTTAATTTATTAATTAAAGGCGAAAAAATTAAGTAATGAATGTTTAGATGTGAAGGATTTGGGTAATCTTTACTTCACATGCTGTACATTCTTAAGCATATTGATTAATCAATACCTCACACACTTCCATTTGGCTATTACATATGATTAAAACGAGTACCTGTATCTGAAGATCATTCTCCCTTTCCAGTTTGCTTTGCAAATCTTCCAATTTATGGTTTGATTCAAGTCTTATTTCTTTTTCGCGATCTGCCATGTCCTGGATTTTTTCTTCCAGCTCTACAACTCGACTGTTAAGTCTCACGTTTTCACGTTTCATCAGTTCGAACTTTGATTGAAGAGTTTTCTCTTCGGATAACCGTGAGACATGGTCCTAAAATAATATGTACGGTAACAGATAAAAAAATACCCAAAAAAATTGAACAAAATTATTTGCTTCATAAAATAACCGATTTAAAATATACTGTCACTGCATAGGGAATACAATTAAAATCTTATAATTGATAAGTAAAGTCATACTTTTCTAAAAATTTTACCTGTAAATTGTCCAGTTTCTCTGAAAGATCTTCATATTCTGAAGAAACAGAAGAAGTCTCCTCACAGTGGTCAAACGTTATAGGAGCAACAGGGAGCGTTCTTCCAGGTGTCAAACTATGTGCCCTTCGATGCGATCGTCTGAAACTACCATGTCTTTCAAAGTGCTCTGATCTTGCATCAAAAGGACGATTTGGGCTCAAGTGTTTAGGCGATTCTCCAAATGCCTCAAAATTCTCCATTTCAGTTACTAGTTCGTCTTCTGCGATATCGTATTCGTTGTATGTGTTTTCTGGATCTGAAAACGACTCCTCATCATCAAAATCCCTCTCGGATTTTTCTTTAAAGTTGCCACCTTCAAGTTGAATGACAGCTGAACAAAACTGTTCAAATGAAATTCTTCCTTTACGATCTGGGTCTAAAACCTGTTGGATTGTATCGAGCGCTTTTCCGTTAAACTGTTCAGCAAGCTTGTTAGCCAAGTATTCAGTTAAAATATATCCATCTCCATCAGGACTGCAAAGCTCAAACACACCTCGGAGTTGTTCACCATCACCAGCCATAACACATTTTTCAGGATTGGCCTGCATACACTGAACTGTGTGAAAGATTGATAAATGTTTATAGGTGAACATTATATATACAGTTGGTTGGGGCAGGGCCGGTTTTAGGCCGATTTGACCGATTAGATCAAATTGGGGCCCGCACCTTGAGGGGGGACCGCGCTAGCGGGGGTCTTTCTGTATTACGAGGTTTAAAATACAACTGAAACGTAAAATAAAAAGTGAAATAATATTCTTTCTCATATCAATTTGTTATACATCGTAACTAAGTCAAATTTATATTTCTGTGTCTGCCTGTTACGTCATAATGCTTTCTATAGAATGCGAGATTGCTAAAGCCATTGACTTTGAAGTTATTTTGAATGACTTCGCTAATAAAAAGGCAAGAAAAGTCTTTTTCTGAAAAGCTAAAGGTTAATTGCCTAATTTTCCTTTTTTGCTATTAAAAGTAAAACAATATATCGTAAATAAGCATCCACATTATCTTTAATTTGTTTTATAGCAAGTAATATATGTCTATTTTTTTAGTTTGTATGTACTGGTATGTATTTTATGATATATAATATATATACACCCATAAATTTTGCTATGAAGAGTAGGAGCCCCGCCATCACATTTCTAATTGGGCCCCGCGGTTCCTAGCACCGAGCCTGGGTTGGGGCCTTGAGTAAGGACACTTATAGAACATCGCCTGATCCGGGGGTTTAATGTGTCCTACTCTAAAACTGAGGAAACATCTTCATCAAATACAAAACAACACATGGAAATAGCTTTTATTAGTCAACTACGGGCAGAAGATAATCTGACCGATACCATGGGATAATGCTTTCTTCAAATCCGCAAGGTAATTTGACGATTGTTCATGATCTCCTTGTTTTTTCCTAACCACAATGATAAAACAAAATCAAAATCTTCAGTTGGGAAACACTAACTACAAAATTGATGGAATAAGAAAAATTGCTCACTAAAAGTAGGAAACTAATTGTAATAATGCCATACACACTAATCTCAACCCCAACTGTAACCCCAGCCCAAACAGTAACCATAATGTTGTGCAATCTCACCCTCACCCTTTTCCTCCTTTAAGATCAGGGAGGCATTAAACTAGATAACTTTTGGTGGTTTTTGGTGCCTTCCTGTTTTGCTGTAGTATCTTGCTAGTTTGATATATATTTGACATGTAAAAAATTGTATTACTGTATTATTTTTTTTAGTTTTCCCCTACAACATATATATGGCTGGTGAAAACAGCTTGTCTTTGAGGAGTAACCTATTCCCAGAGTTGGACTAAATATGTCATCAAAAGTCGGTATACAATATACACTAGTACTTTTTTGTGTAAATACAACTTAAACTGGGTTATTTTGTAATAATGGGACACTAGACTGGACTTATAACCCTTACTGCGATTTTCTGAAATATGGAATCAACTATATTTAGTGAGCTGACAGTGCCGCGGGCTTCAACAAAATAATCAACTGAAAAGTGATAACTAAGCGGTACAAGCGCAATTCGAGTGTTGTCAGGTCATTCACTATAAAGAGAAGAAGGACCATTCTATCACAACGCGAGCCTGTAAAACTAAAGAAATCTGTCTCCATACGAAAATAGTATGAAATAGAAATCTTAGGGGATAGGAAATTCACTTTTTTCTTAGGGGATAGGAAATTCATTCATTTTCATAACATCAAAGAGCATATTGGTTGGTCCTCGCTTGGACTAGCCGCTCTTTCAATCTTACCCACTATCTATATAAGCTATGCCCCTGTGTGTACAGCGCTCTGACTGGCTGAACCTTGCATTAATGCCTAATAAAATACTTCACCTATTGTTGTCTTTTGTCTTTTTTTTTATTCCGGTGACATTTTATTAAGAATATAGGACACAACAATACGAAAAAAAAGTGTAGCCTACAACAGAACAATGTGTGGACCGGCAGCAGCCGAACGGCCGAATATCTTAGAAAAAGGTTATTCACATGTAAATAGTTAAACAGATGCCCACTTTAATTTGTGGTTAAGTGACTTATTTTTAGATTTTGCGATAATTTTCTCAGAAGTACGAATCTCTATTACAAGGTTCTTAAAAATTTAAAACACCGGGGAAATTTGTTGAACTTTAGATTTGTATAATACAAAGCGCGCACATAATAGGAGACAGTTTACAAGTTGGTTGCAGTTTAGCGGTAATCCTAAATTGGCGAAGATCCCTGCGCTTATGTTCTCCCAGTATTTAATGCCTTCTGGGCATTCGCAAAAAATATGAAACAGCATTTCTTTATCCCCTTTATAGAAGACACAAAGATCCGAGTCTACTTGCCCAAATTTATAAAGAATGTCATTGGTGGCTATATGGCCCTTAGATTGAGTTTAATCTGGAACGAGCGGAGTCTAGACTCAAGTGTACAGTAAAATGAGTTTTTATAAATATTTTCCCATGACTCGGTGGGTCAAGGTGTAGCGTTTGTGTCTTTAACCCAGGCATGGGCAACCCCTGGCACGCGTGCCCAACTTGGCACGCGAGCACGTATTTCTGGCACGCTAGTTCAAGGAAATTAGTTTCCTTTCTTTTAAAGATGATAACTTAAAAGTTGTTGTATTATTTGAGCTTTGGCCACGTGCATAAAATGTTTCGTCCGGCCCGATGGTCTAGCGGCTAAGTGCGTCGCCTTTCAATCGAAAGGTTGCAGGTGCGAAACTGGTCGCTAGCTAGTCGGTTGTGTCCTTGGGCAAGGCACTTTACGGACATTGCCTAAACCCAGCGGATTAATGGGTTCTACCAAATTGAAGGAACGTGTCTATCATATACAACACACTGCAATAGCTCCGGTAACCCGACGATGGGCGCGAGGTGATCTGACGATTGCCCGTGTGTTAACCCCCTTGGTTTTCCCATTCACGGGGATAAACATGAATATCCTATCCTATCCTATCCTTTATTACCGTAAGTTGTGAAGATTTGATTATTTATTACCGTGTTATTGTTACTCAACAAACACCAACGAGTACAACAATCGGCTTGCAAATTTCTCAACCTGCTGCCACAGCCGAATCGGACGCGAGAGAAATTTGTACGTTTGTGCAGCCAACCAGATGTAGTTAATATCAGTTACCCTTAGCACCTAATTTACTTTTGTTAGCAATTTGAGATACAAAGTGTTATAAGGCTAAACATGATGTACGATGTACCGGTAAGGTCATTCGGTATCGGTAAAGGTCATAAATGCATATTTCGGCAAGGTAAAAAAGACCGGTAACTTATTTCACATAAGCTCATCGTTACGTTTATCAAATTGCGTTAATGAGAGTACAAATTCATCATTGAACACACTTTTTCACCTGCCTAAGGTTTGCTCTATCAGTAATAGTACAGCGCTTGCTTATTTTGCAGTAAAGATAAAAATTAAAAGTCATTACTGTAAAACAGCGGTTCTCAAACTGGGGACCGCGGTCTTTTGGGGACCGCGAGACAACTTTCTGGGACCGCTAAGCACCTTCCAAAAAATTTAAACGACGCTTCTGAAAAAAAAAACTGTAAAATTAAGTTTTTACGCAACTTTTCTTCCAATCAACTTAACAAACAATTTGTCATGAAAGCTTACACCTTACAGACTATAGGCATTTATGTCATCACAAGAAGTACAACTCCTATTATAGTAGGAGTAAACATTTAAAAACAGAAATATGTTCTCACAAATTGTTAGTTGGCACGCGGAAGGATTTTTCCATTAATTTTAGCCGATTTTGGCACCCAGGCCGAGAAAGGTTGCCCACCCCTGCTTTAACCCATTCAATATATTTTTTTCTTGGCCGTATTTGTAAGTGTTCGGAAATTAAAATATAAGTATCTTTGACAGTTTGGCACTTTTCCAGGACAATATCCGCTACTGCCGTACCGTACGCCAGCGCTGGGGTCATAATATCAGTTGAAGCGTTATTGAGTGGTTTTTGAATTTCTGATATAAGCTTAATGTATTCGATAAAGTCGGTATTATTAGGCAATGAACTTAGCTTTCTAGCTACTTCGTCGTTAACTATCCTTCAGCGTGGTCGGTGATTGGATTTAATTGTACCAGGCCGGCCATTGCAAGGTTCTCTATAAACATGGGTTGATTTCGGTATCGGACGTTTTTGGTAAACCACAGAGATACTTTTTGCGTCTGTAAAAATTCGTTCTTAACACAAATACCAAGGGTTTCTCGCCATGTTTGAATATTACATCTCGTCGTTCGAAGAGGGAAATGTTTTGCTATTTGTTTGTTTGCAGTCGGTAATTTTGACTTAACAGCGGCGAAGAGAGCTGTGCTTGAGGTCACTTCGGTTTCGATTGTTTTCCATGTACTGGAATAATTATCGTTCAGGAACTTGACCACCCATTTCATCTGAAGGGAGAGTAAGTATGCGTCAATATCTAGCATATTGGCTCCTCCTTGCTCGATAGGACAGGAGAGGGTCTAACGCTTAACCCGTTCCCACGTTGAGCCCCAAAGAAACGTATATATTAATCGTTTAAGGTTTTTAATAAAATCTTTGGGAATGACACCTGGTACAATTCCGACCTAGTGGATAATTAGCGTTGGGATAAAAAGGCTTTTAATTACCGTGACTTTTCCCAGCAGTGTAAGGTATCTGGCTTTTCATAGGTTAATAACCGATCTTAACTTATTCAATGAGTTGCTAAAGTTTGGTTCAAAGGGGAGTGAAT
The DNA here is from genome assembly GCA_000149265.1 of Ciona savignyi. Lineage (NCBI taxonomy): Eukaryota > Metazoa > Chordata > Ascidiacea > Phlebobranchia > Cionidae > Ciona > Ciona savignyi. The sequence continues at coordinate 1,478,519 of CH002977.1, forward strand.
TGCGAGTAACAGGGATTATAGCACCCAGGTATTTAAATGATTCGGTTGGCCACTGTAATCCCTTGTCGTGTAACGGAGTAGCGGGACTATTTCTGTTTGATCCAGCATGTAGGGCAACCTACTTGCTCCAGTTTACTCTGCATCCAGAGACCCTGTCGAATTTTTGTAGTTCTTCAAAAAGTTCGTTGAGCGCCGTTAAGTCCCCATTTGTTAATATAAGAGTGTCATCTGCGAGTAGTGATTCTTTTATATCCCTGTTTCCAATTACCATTCCTGGTATTATGGGTCCCATTTGGAAAAATGGGACACATATTGTTTTTGTCCATTTTTTTTTCTTTTTGTCAAAGGTTTGACTAGCATGGCATGTCGCCCCGACATCTACCAGAAGGAATAATGGAATCGTAATGAAACTTAGCCATTCGTTAGACAACATGGTCTAGATATGCAGAAACCAAAATTTTGGGTAATAAATCAAGGGGAATTCCCCTGGGAGGTTAAAAACCAAAACAGTATTTTTTATGAAAAATTTAGCTTTTTGTGGCATTGCGCTTGAACGGCTGCTCCAATTTTAATCATATTTGGCGAAAAGTAAGTGTATTACTTACTGAATTAACAGTTGAAAGAAATAAAAAAAATATCTAGGGAAATACCCTAAAAAATCGATTTTGTACGGAAATCATGATTGTGACAGGCATGCCAAGTCGCCCCGACATCTACCAGAAGGAGTAATGGAATCGCAATGATAATTAGACTTTTTTAGACAACATGGTTTAGATATGTAGAAACTAAAATTTTGGATGATAAATTCAGGGGAATTCCCCTGGAACGTTAAAAATCAAAACGCTATTTTTTCTAAAAAAACTGCTACAATTTGAATCAGATTTAGTGGAATGTAAGTGCATTAGTCACTGATTTAACACTGAAAAGAAATTAAAAAATTACCTAGGGAAATCCCCTAAAAATAGGATTTTGTTCTCAAATCATGATTATGACAAGCATGCCAATTTGCCCCGACATCTACCAAAAGGAGTAATGGAATCGCAATAACAATTTGACATTTGTAACAGAACAAATTTTGGGTAATGAATCAAGGGGCATTCCCCTAAGACGTTAAAACCCAAAAGGTTTTTTTCTAATAAATTAGGTTTTTGGGGAATAGCGCTGGTACGGCTGCTCTAATTTTGATCATATTTGGTAAAATGTAGGACCATTGGACACTTTGTGCCAATTAAAAGTAAAAAAACATTTACATAGGGTAATTCCTTTAAAACGAAGATATGTTCCTGAATTTTGATTGTGACAGACATGCCATATCGCACTGACATCTCCAACAAGAAGTCGACAAATCAGATTAAAACATTAGGAATTGTTATATAACATGACCCACATATGTAAAAATAGAAACTTATCTACTAAACCTAGGAGAATTCCCAGAAACCATAAAAAAACTAAATCGGGCTGTTTTGGGAATTTAGTTTCATTTCACTGCAGCGCTTGAAAAGAAGGTTTAAATTTAAAACATTTGTGGTGAAATGTTCGTAAATTTAGGACATTTATTCTTTTTTAGCTACACATGGAAAAGAAGTTTGGTTGGATAACTGTGGGACACATGCGTTTATGCTTGCAGAAACAAACTACGTACTCAGTGTATAAAATACAAATTGTGGTTAGGGACCCTGTAGCATAAATATATGGCATAAACACGTGGTTGGCACTACGTACTAGGGGAATTCAAAGTTTCATTACGATTGCATTACCCCTTCTGGTAGATGTCGGAGCCACAAGCCATGCCTGTCAAACCTTTGACGAAAAAAAAAGAAAATAAAACGGACAAAAACGATATGTGTCCCATTTTTTCAAATGGGACCCATAAATAGGCTGGGTGAGAGCGGGTCGCCCTGGCGAACTCCTCTTTCGATTCTAAATTTAGGGGAAAGAAAGTTGTTGTTAACTATCATTGCAACTGCGTCTTGGTATAAAACCCTGATCCATTTACGTAGTTTTGGTTCAAATCCGAAAGTTTCCAGCGCTTTATCGATAAAATTCCAGCTTAATGAGTCGAACGCTTTGTATATGTCTAGCGCCACCGTCGTTGATGTTATTTGCGCATAGTCTGCATAGTCTATCGCCTTAAACAACAGGCGAATATTGTTGCCAATAAAACGTCCCGGTAAGAAGCCGTTTTGATCTTTGTGTATAGGCTAAGACTCGGAAGAACTGTTCTAATCCGATTGTTTAAAGCTTTGGACATTATTTTGTAATCGGGTTTGAGAAGGGTTATGGGCCGATAGTTGTCTACTATGTTCGCATCTTTGTCTTTTTTGAGAATTAGAATTACCCTTGTCTTACCCTGCTCAAAACCCGTCTAAAGCAAGTGCGCCGCTACAGGTTAACACATGGGTAATTTTCAGATCACCTTGCGCCCACCGTCGGGAGACCGGAGCTATTGCAGTGTGTTGTGTTTGATTCATTTCTTCAATGGCAATGTCCTTTAAGTGCCTTGCCCAAGGACACAACCGACTATCTAGCGACCAGTTTCGAATCTTAAACCTTTCGACTAAAAGGCGTCGCACTAAACCACCAGACTAACCGGTCGGGCGATTTTACACCCTTTTTTTGGTACACAAAACATGTTAAATAATATCGCAGAAGGTGGAATTAACAGGATAGTTAATCTCACAGGACAGGTTACACGCAATTCTATCCACCAATTTAGCACCACACAATAAGATTTATAGGAGATTTCTACCGATGCGTGCGTTGCACAGCAACGTGATGTCTTGAATAAATATGGCCAGAAAGAACGGCCCAATGAGCATTAATCACCAACTACTGTGGCTAAAAAAACATTTAAAATAAACAAAAAATACGTATTCTTTTCGAATTATGTAAGGTCAGGCATCAGGTTTTTTAGGACATCGAACCGGAAACCGGTCAGATTCAAAGTACCTCCTTCCAACTGTCGAAACATGACTTCACATTAAAACTTATTGTAACATTCACTAAAGTGTATGCATTAAAAATAAATGATTCAAACAAAGTAATATTTCTTTGCTTAAGCCTAAAACAATAATCACCTATTTTTTATTTTGTACTTGCACACACACTGTAAAGTTTTAAAATGAAGCCGAACATTGGATTGCTTCTAAATTAAGAATATCCCTGTCAGTGAGCCACCTTTACGTATAATTTAGACCTTCAACGCCATCCGTAATTTGTTTTCGTAATATACCATACATATTTCACTTGGCTTCGTCTCTAAACCTTGATTTTTGCATCTTTGGCGGGTTTCTAAAGGTTTAGCTGGTAATATGAAAAACTTTGCTGCACAACATTTGTCTTCAGATCTTTCGGCAGTGATGCCGTAGGTTGTTGCTGTAGTTAACTTCCCAGCGCTGCTGACTCTCGTCTTTTCAAGCAGATGTGTGTCGGCCTTGGGTCTGAATTTCAACATTCTCATGGTAAACTCTTGTACCGTGTAATAGTTTTACGAACAGAGCTGCAGATCTGTCTTGATGAAAAAACATCGCCATGCCATTCGGTTCCACGATAAGGATCGAGTGGCGCTCAGAGTATTCTTCTTAAACGACATCTTCACTGCAGTGAACGAACTAACGTATTCATGTAAGGTAGACATCAAAATATCATTGATCTCTTCGACAAACTGTCTGCCTTCCAAAGAAAAGTTGCAACTCTGGAAAAGGAAACTGGAGCATGGACGAACAGCAGCTTTTCGATCAATGAATGAGTATTTGAAAGAATGGACTTAAATTGCAATTAACAGTTTGATGTCAACCCATTCTGTTGAAGCACTTGAAAAACCTTAAGCCAGAGTTTGATCGCTACCTCCCGAATGGAAATCTGATATCTCAGCTGTGTGTCAGAAATCCGTTTCTATTAAATGTTGGCAACTTATCCAAATATGTCGCAGGACTACATGAAGAGCGTATTGATCAGCACCACGACGGGCACCATGGACAACTTTTATTCATAATGTCACTTGAAGAGTATTGGACTTCTGTTAAGCAAAAGTTGGTAATATAGTCATGAAATTTCCTGCTCCCTTTACAACCACATATCTGTGCAAGAAGTGATTTTGGCGCTGACCGTGGTTAAAACCAAGTATCGCAATCACCTATAGACCCTGGCCATGACCTACGCATTGCACTCAGCAAAATAGAGCCATGCATTGCAGATATTTTGAAGTAGAAATCTCAGTCCCAGCGCTCGCTCTGAATCACTGACGGTTTTGTAATAAATCATTTCTTCATGTAAAAAAAAGTAGTAGTGCTGACATTAAAAGTACAATCATATTGAGGTTTGGGTCGTGAGGTTTTCATTTAACTAAGATTTGGGTCGCGCTCAAAGAAGTTCGGCTGGTTATATAGTCTGCGGTTAAGTGCGTCGCCTTTCAATCGAAAGGTTGCAGGTGCGAAACTGGTCGCTAGCTAGACGGTTGTATCCGTGGACTAGGCACTTTATGGACATTGCCTAAACCTATAGCGGATTAATGGGTTCTACCAAATAGAAGGAACGTGTATATCATATACAACACACTGTAATAGTTCCTGTAACCCGACACTGGGCGCGAGGTGATCTGACGATTGCACGTGTGTTAACCCCCTATGTTTTCCCATTCACGTGGATAAACATGAACATCCTATCCTATCCTAAGTTTGGGAACCAGTGCCCTAGTATGTTTTAGGTATTATAGCGACCAATCTAATTATCTAAATTTTATTAACTTGTATATAATGTTAGTCCACTGTCCATAAAAAGGTAATCATTTTTTTAATTACTGCGTAATTTAGAACGTATCCATCGATTACATACAAGGTCTCAGAGTTAAGAGTACCTGTACGGACCGAGAAAGTGTCTTGAAATTGGCTGATATGCTACAAAAAAAAACGAAAAGATCAAATATGTGCGATTGTAGGCTATAAAAGATTAAAATCAATATAGCTATTGGATGGGTACCGGTGCAACTAACAAAACGACGAAATTAAGGCAGTTTTTAAAAAAACTAACTCAAGAAGCTTGTATACCTATCTCCGCGCTTTCACCGACTTTATCTATAGTCCATTCGCGATTATTGTGTCGAAGTCTCCAGCAGCAACTATGTTAGTATTTTTTATATTTGTTTAGGTTGATTGTGAAAGTTTTTCCACATTTCGCTTCAAATTTATTCGGTGCGTAGATGCATACCCCAGTAAAGTTAATATTATTGTCTGTGACGTTGGCTAACAGCATATTTTCTTCGGGGTCAAGTGTTGTGTCAGTAATATTGATGTTTTGATTTTTAGGTAGTAATTAATCTACCCCAGCTGATCTATTTGTACCATAAGCGAATATGATTTCGCTCCGTAGCGACATTTCGTGAATGATTTTTTTGATTTTCATTCGCCTACGGCATATTCACAAACACAATGATATCTATTCGAGATAATGTCTCATATTTACTTACATGATATATTTAGAATGCTCCACCCAGATAAAATAACGGTTTACAAGATTATCCCACTCTCTAGTGGTCGGAAGCCGAATCGATTTTAATTTATTGTCCCAAAGCCTATTTGGCCGAACAATTTCGGCTAGCATCTTACCCAGTGTAATTCAACAACATGTTGCTTAATGACGAAAAGTTCGTCAACCTGACTAAAGACAAAATTGCAGACTTTAAATTACACTAGATTGTGGGATTTTACCAGGGACACTGTGGAACACGTTGAAGGCTGTTCTAATAAATGTCCATTGCATTTAATATAGTGCAATCAAAAACGAAAGGACAAAAACAAACAACAGCAACTAGAGAACGCCCTTTCGTTAACGACAAGAAAGTTAGCAAATGCAAATACCAACGAAGCGGTTACACCAGCTGCGCTAAGAGCAACTTAAATGCAAATCTACGAACTTGCCGCCTTGAACAGCAAGGGGGTAACATCGAGGATGCTGCAGTCATTGCACAATTACTTCCGTGAACTTTATGCACCCCCTATACTGATACCATAACAAAAAGGGATTTTAACAAGTATATCTTAAAGTTCTGAGGATTCCTGTGATTGCTTCGGACGAACAAGAACAACGCGAAAACGAAATAACTGAATCTGAAAGTTTCACAGAACTCTGAACCATAAAGAACATTGAATCTCCTGGACTTGATGGTTATACAGCAGAATTTTACATTTTTTGGAAAAACATAAAATACATTTTCATGAAAACTTTAAATTGGTCATTTACACAATCGGAATTGCCAGATTCGTCAAATATACCGGGGTAATAACCCTTCTTTTAAAACCGAAAAAAGACGCTGCCTCTACAGATAGTTACTGATGTCCTATTACTTTGCTAAATGTGGAGTACAATACCGTGGAACCCCGCTTGACGACCACCTCTTTATCGGGACCACTTCAGTGCGGCCCCAAATAATTTACTATGGTACTGCATTGCATTTTGTTTCAATAACGCGACCACCCCGGTTTCCAAATCAGGACCGCCATATTTTGGTCCAAAACTTTAAATTTAACTCCGCTAACGCGACCGCTTGATGACGGTCCCATAGGTGGTCAGGTAAGCGGGTTTCCACTTATAACAATTCTAAAAGATCAATTGTCGAAACACAGCTCCGCTTATTTCAAATCATTGAATCTTAGTGCTAATAAAAAACTGAATTATATAAATTAAAGATAATTTACTCAGATAAATGTTAGGTGGGCCTTATTGAGCCGGAAACACTAACTCACTTATTTTGTACACACACACTTTCAAGTTTTTAAAATGAAGCTGAAAATTGAATCGCTGCTAAATTAAGAACTCCTTTCATTGCGCCACATGAACATGATATTTGGAGCCCCGAGATCAACAAAATGTGCTTAATTGCCCCTTTTTTTATGTGCGAGATATATTATTTATCGTAGCAAAATTAAAAATCCCTTCGTAAATGCCTTTATTAATTTTGTCGCAAATGTCTGAGTTTATATAAACTATTATCTACGCATATTTCCCCTGCTGTTTTGCTATATGTGTACAAGTAGTCTACAACACAACGTGTTGCTTTCCCGCGTTATATAGGCTGTATGGTATAATACATAGTGGTTTAATATTTTTAGTTTCATGGTGGTTAAATTATATTTTAATACTTATTTACATTTAGGATATGATAAGCCCATTTATGTGCATTATTTAACGGGCTAAGTTTTGAACCCACAATGGGCTTATGAATTTAAATATCGCATCCATATGGGGGAAGTATAGAGCCGATTTAAATTCCGAATTGTAAGGTATGCCGCTATGTAAACAATAGGCTGTGTGATAAAAAAGTTTGAGGTTTAAAAAAAGATTTAACCTATTTTAATAATTCGTTTCGGACCAGCGATGAAGGTAGTGTATATAAATTGCTTACTAGCCAAATACCAACTAGTCCTATTTGCTTGCGATGCGGTTCATTTTCTATTGATGTTGCAATTATAATTGGATTAAGGTAGCATTTAAAATTTATATAGGATATAAAACCCCGGAAAGTTATCACGTGGGCAGTTGTCAGATTATCTCGCGAATCCGTGTGGCAGCTTTATTACACAGATAACGGCCAAAAGACACTACCAACTAGCAAGCCATCAGTTAAGTTCCGAAACTCTATAGCTAAAACGCCACGCACTTACTCGCCAAGCTATTCTGCCGGACATGTAATAATGTAAGACTTTAATGTTTCCATTTCACAAAGTGTAAATTTACTAGAAGTTCTTCTCGTGAAAAAAGTTCTGATGATTATAAAATTAACTTTAGGCATTTTCCAATTCAATACATTTATTAGGAATTATGCAATCGTATAATATTTTATTAGTAATGAAAATACCTTTTAAGTAATGTATTTGCTTATCAGTTTGTGTCCACGCTTTTTACAAATATTAGTTCAACCCATGTCAAAACTGTAGGGTCAAACATCCGGTTTTTAAACCATTGTTTTTACCCTGCTCTTCTCCTTAAAAAGACTGAACTGACAAACAATGATAAATAATGGAGATGTTTGTTTAATAATCTAACACCGCCCCTGTGCATTGTCAAATAGATACCAGTTAAATAGAGGATTCATTCGTTTACTCATTCATATTGGTACACCAGTGTCTGACAAGCGACCAAATGACATCTATCATAAAGTTTATTGCAATAAAATTGATGGATGATTCTATCCCATTTCTGTCTGTTTTGTCTAAATGTAAAGTGTATTTTAACTATAATATAAAAGAGAATGATCTTTATTTTAATCCACATTTTTGAAACAATACTATTAAAATGGGGTATTTATTAAAATACCATGTATCAACAGTTGGGTTTTCCCAAGCTATCGTAGTGTGTTGTGCATTGGTATAACTTTAGTCTAATGAGTCTCTTGATCAAGGCAATATTGGTATTAAATATCTTGTTGAAGGACAACCAACTGAAAGATAGATACAAAAACCATTACCAGTACATTTTCAGGTTTTTCGTGATACCGCGTTGTAACTTTTATTAAGCATGGGGTGTAACTTTTCAAAGCGACCTGTTAAAGTTGTGACTTTGGGAAGTATAGAAAACAGTGAAGAAAATAATACAGGTACCAGTATAAACTTTTAATGTAACACAATTGATTTTTTAATTAAAATGACACCTATGGTACCCCACAAGTGTTAAGAAAATTACAAGTATGTTTTATAAACTTTTGACCTAATTAAAGATATTTTAATAAAAATGTTAATAACATCAACACCATTACTTAAAAGTTAATAGAAGTCTTGGCACAATTGTCATGCAAGCTTTTCGTGGGTGATTGGTTCCTTTATACACAAGATTGTGACTATGAAATATTTTTTTGTTGCAAGCAAAAAAACAAAACATTCTTAATGTTCTATTTTTAGATACGAAAAGAAATTCTTTTACCAAGTCAGACGAATCTACTATCTGCCCAAGCAGTCTTAGTGAGAACTATGAAATTGAACAAAGCAAGTTCCAATCCTCTCACATTTTTGTGGCACATCGCTCGAAATCTGTTGATTTATCAAAAAACGGTTCAGTTCATCATGATGACCCTCCTGTTGCCATGGCGACAATAATCAGAGGAGCTTCCATATCTAAAATGTCAGAGAACAATGGCGATCAAATAAACAATGTTTTGTTGCCAAACCAGACTGACTGTGCCACTGTGTGTGCAAATGAACAGCAGAATAGAAATAATATTATCGCTTCACAAAGGGCATTAGGTTTTCGAAGAAATGTGAATCACAGAAGAGTCAGTGCTGGAGAGTTGAAGGTGAGGTAATCAATTCTGTTATGCTTGTAATCATACCAGGTTTGGGTTTGTAGGATTGTAATTTGGATGATAAATGTATTTAGCATTAAAAGCATTGGTCGACCTTCAATACATTTTTTATCCCCTTCTTACATAGATGGCAGGAAATGGGACTTTTTGGTTTATATTGTTCAAAATTTTAAATTTTGTTGCCAAACTATGTACAAATAACAGGAAGTAACTAGAGTATAATATTAATTTAATATACAGTTCAAATGTACTGTATTTCATGTCGCCCAGAGAAATAATTAGAAATTATGACCAAATTATTTTTTAGAATTCTCCAAGTTTAAAAACCTGTGTAGCTCATCCTGTAATGCGCCGAACTTCAGAACCCAACCTGGACAGCTCATTTGCCAAACCTACTTTGCCAGAAATCAAACAAAAGTTTATCCCATTTGGTCCTAGAAATAGGTTTGTTTTTTTCTTTTATTTGTTATAGATATTCATTCATTTAAATGCTTAGTCATACCATGAATGCAAGCTGCTTTTATTGCAATGTGTTATTTTATGCATTGTATAATATTTTAAAACATGTTTGTTTGGTTGTGGAACAACATCCAGTAATTGAAACTGCTGCAATTTTGCGGAGTTACTTGGATAGGTTTCACATTTAAAAAAAATTGTATTGTGTTCTCTTTTTTTAGATTTTTGTTACAAACTCAATGAGAAATTAAATATGCTTACCTTACGTTTTAATGCATTTTTCAGTAAATTGACATTGACACAAAGTCAAAAAGATTTTTTCCGAATGTTGGACGAAAAAATTGCCCAGGTGAGCGTTTGTTTTTTTATTTTGCCTATGCTGTTAAAAATCTCTCTGCATAAAAAAATATTTCTGCATTATTAAAAAAAGGAGTGAAACGCTTTTGGCATATGCCATATAATTTTTACCTCATCACCAAACAAAAATATAAAGTACAAACACTTTTAAAGGAACTACAGGTTTTAAATACCAGTGCTGTAAATTGGTTTATAAAAATATTGATTTTAGATTTGAAATTTTAGTTAATTTTTAAGCATCATTCATCAATGACCGGCACTAGCTGAATCTATATTGTTTCTCTATGTTGACACGAACTTCCAAGCTTGCATTTTCTAATAAAGTCTGGTATCTATTTATTTATATTTGGCAAGCTTTGTTTAAACAAACAAACAAACAAACAAACAAATATATTGCATAGCCAACAAGCAGACAAATAAATTAAAGCAAGTGAAAAATATTACAATAAAGTCACCAAACATGAGCAAAAGGTAACCCCCTACCTCCTAATTCTCTTAATATCGTTTATTGTTCATTAAGAAAGATTGTATAACAGCGTATAACAGCAATCAGTTAATTTGAAAAGGTATTCATATCCATGAGAAACTATCAACATACATATTGCGTACTTGCACTGTAATATTTAAGGATAGACATAACATTTTCCTTTTAAAATACAAGATTTTTTTCAATTTGTAGAGCAAAAAAACACGAGACCTGTCTTGTTATGATAAGTAAAAAAACGGTTGTAAATGTTATTTTGTGCCTATAGCATAGTTTAAACAAACTTACCAATAAATATTATAAATTATGAAATAAACACATTGGCCTTGGTTCAAGGACGGTAGCTGTGACAGTTTGCCTTGATATTATTAACAATGATTACCTTTTCATTGGTGTGATTAGTGAACACTTGGCAAGCAAGACCCCTAATAAAGCTATCAACATGTTGTGCAGTGTTTGTTGGATGACAGTAAAGAAAAATTATACATATTTGGTTGGTTGCAAGATTTTCATATGATTGCCAAAACTATGTCCTGTTTCCCATCGCCATCGGTTTATTACCTGGCTATGTAAACAGTTTCCACTCTGGTCATTGACTTGTGACAGTCAGGCCTATCATTCTACTGTTAATAAACTGAGTGTCTTCAACTTTGATTTATATTATTTGGTGTAGCAAACCAGTGTAAGGCTTTTGTGGCAGTAAACTCAAGATGGGGGGCAATGTACATTCGGTCTGGATATTAATAGCGCCTTTATGTCTTGTTTGCCAAAAATGCTCTTTTTCAATTCAGAGAGATTTTATGAGAGAACTAACACAATCTGGTTTAACGGTCTCAGAGTTCGCTCACTTCACGTTTAAGGAGGCTTAAGTCCATTTCAAAGTTAACAAGCGTCATATGAACCCCATATGTACATTGTATTCATCCCATAAATTCTGACGATGGACTATGTGCTTGTGTTTAAACTTGTTGTATATTGTAAGAAATTTAATTTCACTTGAACAACATGCGAACGTGATAATGACCATGTGTTTTCGTATGGTGAATTTTGTTTTTGTGTTAAAGTATATTTGCTTTTGCAAAACATACCACCAAATAGTTGCTTGTTTTTCCACATTCCAAAACAACCTTTAATAAACACACAGGCATGCACTGTGATTGTAAAAATGCCGGTAGTTGTAAATTTGAGCAGCTATTTTTAGTATTTAATTAAATAATAGGCAATAAATAACTTTTGTTGACATGACCTAATAACTTTATTGCCTACCACAAATAAAATTACTTTATACTTCATGCCCAAAACAGATACATAACATAACACATAAAAGAATCCCAGTTGGTAGTGGTAGTCTTTACTTGCACTCATCATTTTTAAGTCAATAATCTCAACGGCGCTATGCCTAAACCAGATGTTATCTAAAAGCCGTTTTAACTGCTCTGTATTTACCATCCTTCAGTCTTGTTTACCTTCTGTGTAACGTTAGTACCAAAGTTCTGATTGATCACAGCAGAAAGCAACTTTTCATTAATATGGGCGTTTCATTTACCATTTGTTCGTCGATATTGCGCATCTTTGATCTCTTTCAGTGATATATTTGATTATTTACTAAGATAAATGTCTGAAATCCTTTATTTGCTCACAACTTAAAATATGTAACACTTACTGTTTAAAAATGTGGTGCATTTTTCAAAAAAAGGTTATTGTATTTTATTTAACGACCAACACCTTGTATACACACAAGTATCTTTATCAAGCAATATGAAAATATTGACTTTTCATTTTAGTACAGCTTTTTGCGTACTAAGCAATCAATTGATCTTCTCCGTTACCTTGACTACCCATATTAAAAACACATTTGAGTGGCTGCGGCAATATTTAAGTGGCCACTTCGTATATCAGTTGAGCCAGCCATTCCTTATCCTTATAATTGTTGAGGCATAAGTGGATTATGGTGCTTTGTTTGCATTGAACTGTATGAAAGCTGTGTCAAGCAATTATCAATAGCTTCTTTGTTGCTTTTGTCACATTTTCAAAATATAACTATGGGGCATACGTGATCGCATCTTTCAAGAGCAGATTATTACACAGTGTATTACTTTCTCACATAACTGAGCTAAGTGTTTTTTATTGAATTTACTCTGTTTAATCATTCATCTTTCTATACAATTTATATTGAATATTTTGAACTGAATTCAGTTTTAAACAAAACTGTAGTAAACTTCACCTTAAAAAGTTTTAATTTCCCTCAGTCTTTTACTATTATTATATTAAACTGTAACTCTAACCCTGTCTTTTCTAGTAAAACAGTTACACTTACCAGTCATTGCCTCAGTTCATTCCTTTATATTTATTTAATTCAGTGGCATTTACAAGTTTTTGCATACCCAAATATTATCACCATAGTCTTTCGATGCAATTATCTACTCCAATATTTTTTCTATTCAAATTGCATTGTGTTTTATTTTTTAATTTCTAGATTTGAAAATAGTGTTCTAGAATACTTTATTCCATTATTGGTGTTTACTTTCCTATCTTCTTTAGGGAAGGGACTATTGTTCGGAAGATGATCATTCTTTGGCTTCGTTGAAATCTTTCCATGAACAGCGGAACAGCAGCGCAGGCTCTCACGCGATCTCAATCAGGTCCAGGTGACGAAATCTCCATTAACATAGAAAAATGAAATGAGCCTTACATTCTACTGATAAGCTGCGCCAAGAGAGTTATTAAGGAACGGATACTCTACAGCATTTTTAATTAAAAAACATGAAGAAAACTTCCCCATTGTGATAATTTCAAACTGCAAACCAAGAAGAAGCTATTAACTTTACATCCTATCATGCTTTACAGAACCTGCTGTCTCTAACTTAACATGGCACTTTTTATAAAATGCTCCCTGATTATTTGTTACTGTGTCTTGAAACCGTTTTGTTACATCAAATGCTGTTCTATTTCTATTTACTGCACTGTCTTATTTTAACCAACTATGTAATTTATGTTAGTGTTATGACAAGGTACAATCTGTTTGTCAGTGTTCCAAAGAGATATTAAAATCTGATTATAAATAATACAGCTAGTATGGATGGTACAACAGAAATCATGCAAGACTGCAAGTTGCTGTTGCTACCTTTACTTGTGCACTTATTTGTCTACATGAAGTGATATTCGTATATACCCTGATTCTTCTATTTATTAATTTTCATGCGTTTAACAACATTTTATTCTTCCAATTTTCAAATTATATATATTGTTGCCATTGTGCAATTTCATGAGAATACATGCATTTAATGTATTTTGATGACACAAAATGACACATTGTTGTTACAGAATAAAATTTGTTTTCAGCTGGTTAATTAATTAATAAGTTCAGTTGAAACTGCTTGAGTGCCAAGTTTTCCGGCACTGAATAATTTCAATATTGTTTTTGTTTTCAAAACCTGGATCCACATTTCTGAGGGAACTGGACCTTATAAGTGCACATGAGTCATCAGGGAAAATATAGTTTTGTTTGCACACACTAGTTGTTTGTGGCAGAAACGATGTTTGCTCGTGAAAAGAGCCGGCAAGGGAATGACCACGAGATGGCGCAATGCCACCACAGTAGGTAGAGCTTGTGTGAACTGAGACACTTCTTTCTACTCCCATCTGCTGGTTGAAATCGTTATTTTCGTTACGATTCACTTGACGCAAATCCACAGAATTTCGGAAGTTCGACTGCGAGGCCCATGATTTCTATAGAAGTAATACTATTAATAATCCTATGTCCAGACTGCAAAATAACGGTCATCGGTCATTTGCCTGGCACTTGAACTATCATGACTGACTTCATGTTTGTTTACACCTTCAAATAGTTATTTTGCGGTCTGCATGTCCATTTTTTTGTTTTAATTACAATAAACAAACAAAAATAAAAAATAACGAAATCTAAAAATAAAATAACACTGGAATTAACGAAAATCACCACTCTTTAAAGGTGTAAAAAATTAGGTGTCATGGTAAATTGTATGATTGTTTTTTTTCCTGGGTCTCTGGTAACCCAGTGGGAGTAATTTAGTAAATACCCCTTTTTTACCCCAAGGATAAACACGAAAACTCATAACACTTCACCTCCAACACTTACTTTTCTATAGAGGACATTATGTTTTCTAAGGCACCTTTCAACGACCGTTCGAACTTCAGTGTTGAGAATGCAGTAGAACAAAAGTATGAATATACCCTGAAAAACAAGAGACCTTAGCAAGTAAAAACTCTTAAAACAGCCACTGCAAACCTGTGTTGAGTTTAAAACAGTAAAGATGTACAGCAGTACAACGTGGGTAAGTGCTTGAGGTATAAATCCAAATACCCAGGGAATTCCTAATATGGGCATCAGTACAAAAGCTCCTTTTAATGACTTCCTGAATCGCAGTAACAATTTTCATTAGGATGAGAAAGGTAATGGTATGGAGTAAACTAGAATGAGTTTAGAAAAACTAGGTTTTACTTAATCACTGTACCTACTTTTGTTCCATTTGGCTGTATAAGTAATTATATAGTCTGCATATTCACATCAACAAGAATGAAAAGGTAATGCAGAACATGAATAACACAAAAAAGGAGATAGAAATCGTCACCTGATATGTTCGAAATCCTCGTCTTTCCTCTCAGACAGTGGAACATGGAGCTTATTGGAGGCTTTTGAGCTCTGGGCAATCACTGCTGATACTCGGAACAACACTATTGTGTTAAGCTGCAAAAGAAAATGATTTATTTAGTATAAAAGAATACTGGTGTTTCAGAAGTTGGGAAAATGAGAGTATTTACTTCATAACCGTTGGGTTGTCAGAGCTATTGCGGTGTTTGAATTAAACGGAATAATGTATAACAAGTGCATTGCCTACATATTTAACCATGTATAATCATGATCAGGACTAATGCGTTCAATATAGAGTATTACTTCAATTTCAAGTGACCTGTGCTTCCACTGGATTCAGACAACCGCAGTTAAGTGTCTTACCACATGAAATAATCATGTAGAAAAGTAGTTGGGATGAAACAGGAACCAGTCGTGCTTACAGGTGAAACTGCATAACTGGACATAAGCAAGTTATGCAGTTAAATGTATGCATTTGTACTGTCACGGAAGACACCATATACATTACATATAATCAATAAGCTAAATGGAAGCTGATCTTCGAAATTTTAAAGGCTGCAACAACTAATTGTGCCACTGATTTAATATTGCTTGACACAGTGGTACTTTATTGTGTTAAATATTCTAATGCTCTTATGTCTTCCTGTGTTATAAATATCTTTTTGCCATATATATTTTAAATTTGAATATTTTTTAAGTGAATGTCTGTTTTTTTTACTATTTTTTACATTTCTATGTGGAAACTAATTATTTATGCGAACCATTGATTATTGTTCCTACTCCAAATATAAACATTAGTAGTATATCCAATCAAAGGATAAAATATCAAGTAATGTAAACTTAAATATGTAAGTGACTTACAAACAGCACTATCAGAGCTGGAATAACGAGTGCCCAAATTAAATAGTTGTCTGTGTTTAACCAACACCACTCAATAACTTGGTAATCTGGTTGTGCATCTGTGCTTATTGCTTGGTGGCCTGTAATATGAAATAAAATTCATTACCACACAAATCACTAAATACAATTAAGGTAACTGGCCACGTTTTGGTAATATGATATGGATTTTTGGGCTATATTATATTAAGCAACAACACAAATAAAAAACCTAAAACATCTATATCCCAATGAATGTATTTTATCGACGGACTTGGATTTTAAAAAACATCGTCACTGATATGATTACACCGCAGTAGCTGTTTTCTCTAAAAATATTACATATTATGAACTAAAATTGTAATAAAAATAATTACCGGAAAAATATGATCTATTTACACAGAAGTTCTTGAATATGTGTTATCTGATCCAATCTCATTACTTACCAATAGCATTTGCAGCTGAACAACTTTCCTCACCCACCCCCTGCAAGTAGCAGGTTGGATATGGTGGTTGAGATAAGCCATATGCAAGTGTGATGCCTGATATTACCAGTGGTATACCTGAGTCAAAATATTAACTAAATCAGGTTATAATTTATACTAGCAAATATTTTGGTAAGGAAAATGTGGTTAGAATCAGGGGGATACGATATGACACTTATTTTTCTATATGTCAACTGGATCGAGGCAAAGCTGGATAAGTTCCTTGTGCGAACACTTAACGGTGTTGAAAGTGGCAAAGCTAATGTTTAAAACCTGCCAAAACAAAACCTCTAATTTTATGCCATAGATCGTACACCACTAGAATATGATTTTGCTAGAATGACCTCCTTTTGTCTCTATCAAAGATAACGAAAACAGAACTATTTACAATCTGCACTAAACATCATTCATCTGGTTTAATTATTATCACTTGAAGAAATCATTCTTAGTAAAATTAATGTTACCCCATCCAATAAAGTATCTTGCAATTTTAAACTTGGTCATTGCATGGAAGACGTTGATCACATTGAGATGAAGAGTGACTCCTTCACACAACATCCACATGAATGTTACCAAGAGGGAAAAGTGGGTAACAAATGCAACAAATATACAAGGTACTGATGTGTCGTTCTAAAATGGAATACAAATTTAACTAGACTGTCAATCACCAATATTTTGTAACACATTTGGACTATGTAATATATGTTTATCAAATAGTATATTTAATATATATATGATGTACATGGTTTTGTTTATGAAAGAATAAAATGAAGTATGTGAGTTACGAAACCGAACTTTTTATCCATGTTAAGTTTAAAAGTATATTTTTGTTAGACTCCAAAACTGTTATCTTCCTTGATAGAGTCCATGGACAAAATCAATATGCTTTCCTTTATTAAACCACGGGTAGCATTTATTTAAGCTAGATTTTTCTTGCCAATCCCTAAATTTGAAATATCAAACTTTTTGATTTTAAAAATACCATA
>CH002977.1:1506230-1533011 GCA_000149265.1 Ciona savignyi
ATAGTGGATAAGTGGTTGACTAGACGGAATAAGTACCGTTAAAAATTACTATTAGTAAAGTAATTGTTTAGATTTGTATATAGAAGTCATGTATAAATTTGTGCTGTTTTACTTATATTAATCTTACTTCTTCCAACCATCACAAAATGCTGCTTTCTTTGCGCCGATGGAATTGATTTGTACCCATATATAACTTGAAAAAAAATGCGATCTTTCTTTATTTCTGGACCTGGGTTAAAACAGTTTTAATAAGTGTGTACATAAGTCTATACAAGGTTAGAATAAGATGGGATATTTATGTTTATTCCCGTGAATGAGAAAACCAAGGAGGTTAACACACGGGCAATCGTCAGCCGGAGCTATTGCAGTGTGTTGTATAAGAGAGACACTTTTCTTCAATTTGGTAAAACCCAATAATCCGCTGGGTACAGGCAATGTTCGTAAAGAGCTTGCCGAAGGACTCACCCGACTAGATTGCGACCAGTTTCGCACCTGCAACCCTTCAATTGAAAGGCGACGCACTAAACCGCCAGACTAACCGGCCGGACAAACAAACAAGTGGTAGCATGTTTCATTATAGGATATGATGTTAATGGATTGAGACTTAAGTACAGGCGATGACTGCTAAGTGCCCTATCTAAGGACACAACTGACTAGATTGCAACCAGTTTTAAACCTGCTAACTTTTTCAGCAAAAGGTGGCGCACTAACCCACTAAGCTTTGACAGAATACTATAACCAGTTGTATTTTTGACAGAATACTATAACCAGTTGTATTTTTGACAGAATACTATAACCAGTTGTATTTTTGACAGAATACTAACCAGTTGTAACAAAATCCTACACACGTAATGTTGGTTATCATGGCCAAGAGACATTGCTTTCATTTTTATTTAACTCAATAATCTGATGGAAGCTTTTGACTTTAATGTGACTTTAAATTTCTTTCACAATGACCTAAAAGACAAGCAAGTACAGCTTTCAGTTTTTGGATAAAGCATAAATCATCTTCGGTGTGTTACCACTATTCCATTAAAACATTAATTAAGAAATCGGTGTGTTACCACTGATCCATATGTCCAAACAAGTTAAGGTGGCTATGGTGTGGATAAGTCCCATTACCTACAAATTCCTGCCACCAAGTTATATGGAAAATGTATAATTTGGCATAATTACCCAATCCATTCTAATAAACTGAAAAGTTGTGACCCTTCAAATATTCTGTACAATTTACTGGTTGGTCCATCTCTTAGACAAAACTCAGCAGCTTGATGTGGAGTTAATTTACCTACATCATATAATCTCAGCAGAGAAGTGTTGGTGAAGGCATTGTAGCCTGAAATAAACACTAAAAATAATGTCAAAGCAATTTAGTAGACATAATCAACATGAACTGACGCTCAAGTTAATACTTGTCCATATTACAAAGGCAGTTGTTGTATGCTGTAAATGACAAAGATAATAATTTTGTTTTGTTTTTAAATTCATTCGGCCTTTGCATTGTTCATTATGTGCAACGCCCAAAGAAACTTTCAGCTACATCTCGGCTGATGGTCCGACATTATATGTCAAGAGCTATGCCGGCCAGTATGTACGACTGTGTGGAAGTATACTATTACAACCATCGTATGCTTTCGACTATTTAAGATATCGAATATCGTTATACGACAATAAAACACTGCTAATGTCACATATATAACGTCTTAGCAAACAAAAAATAAATTTGTGTTACAAAATTAATTTCCAAATACGTGCCCAGTTGCGGTCCAGCAAGACCAGGTTTTGCGTTGACAGCTTGAAAAACGTCAGAAATATTTCCACCTTTGTTGGTAGGGGAATACCCCGCATTTGGGGATTTTCTATTATTTTTGCCGCCAATATTGTAGGTTTGGTTATTCCTAAAATTAAAGAAAATCTTATACTGGTTTTTCGTATATTGCTTAAATATATTACTGTGCCGGGTTGTCAAAAATGTAACGTCAACAATAATAAAAAACATACAATATAACGATCATTTTAAGGAGATAAAAGTTTGTTTGTACTTACGTGTCTACAAATAATGTCGAAGTTATGTCACACAGCTGAAAATAAGCTGTTCCTTCAGAAACGATTTCAAGCTTATTTTCACTCCAAACACACTCAAATCTTTTGCCGTTCGTTTCAAGGATAACATGGTTTGGTTTTCGAAAGTCAAATACGCTTCGGAAAAGTGTTTCTTGGTTTGACATTCCTTGTTTTGCAGTGGCGTGGACTGAGAATGAATAAAATTAACCAACAAAAAGGAGATTGATTTATATGTACTTAGCGATGATTAAAAGAAAATATCCTAATACTTACCTAAATTCAGACAGTTTTCGAAAATCTTGTTTTGCATTTTGACCCAACCCGTCCTGTTGTTTGACAACCGTATAATTACATTAGGAAATTGAAAGTAAACGTATAAATTATTATCTAAATCGACGGTAACAAATGTGATAGTGTCGTTGGTTCGCAGACACAAATTCCAAGCATCGCTGAGAAATTGCTGAGCAGGGGTGGCAAATGATTTCATGGAAATATCGGTGTAAGCAAATATTTCAGCTTGTTTTAACCCCCTCTGACTTGATATATAATATACTATGTTGTTGTAACTGAAAACCACGTCAAAATGACCTGCATAATATATATATATTAGGTTTTAAAAGTTTAAGAAGGCCTACTACATTTATGCTACTTACGGTGAAAATGTATATTACAACTTGGAGGAGATATAATCTCATTGTAGTCGAACTTCGGGTAAAGCAAACCTAAAAGGCCCATTAACAGAAATTTGACCAATAAAACCTGCACTTTAATTGCTTGGGTATCCAAAACAGATATATCCCGGATTTGTTTCAGAAATAAAACTATTTTATTTTCACCACTGAAAATATATCATTTGCGTTTACAAAAATGTTTACACAGAGCAGAAAATATTAATATCATAATATCCCATAATAATGTAAATACCATTTCCCGATATTATTACTATACTTACACGAATCCACTACACAGTATCCATAATTATTGTGGGATACGTAACACCAAGGCCCTCTGTTTTCCGTTGGTTCAGGGTTACGACAGAAGCTGTGGTTCCCGATGCCATACCGATGCATTTCCCGCTTCGAAAGATTGGTAGCGACGGTCCGCATCCAGTTAAGGCATGGTCTTTTTCGTTCACTCATGTGAACTGAACCCCTGTAATCGTGACCAGGCCCACTATAGCACGTGTCGTCGATTATTTTAGGTCTTTGTGGATTTTCAGCACCTACAACGTGGGTAATTATATATACCAACCATATTAGTGCCCAGAAGGTTTTTGTTGTTGCGTGTTATATGTGATTGATACGTTGCTGTTGTTTTAGTAAGTCCACTTCTGCAAAATGCCTTTCCCATCGGTTATTTTTGATACAATATTTGGGTTGTCAACAAACCAAGGAAGATTTTACCGAATGGGCTAACCTACCGGTATACATCAATTAAAGAACACAGTAATAAATCTGCGTGAACACTGCTACTATTTTGATGGGTGTTATACGGTACAATAAGTCGCCATCTTTGTTTATAACTACTTACTTATATGGCAACAAGTCGGTCCGAAGCATCCATTTACCACGGATGACTGCATGCTGTCCTCAAATTGGTCCGATTCGACGATATAACACCAAAACAACAAAATTAAACTTAAACTTCGCGATGCACTTTTTACACTTGTCATATTGTATAAGTCTACCCACCATGAACTATATCCTTTATGTTTACAAGCAAATTTGAGTAAGCACAAGGGACATTAATATTTAAGACGTTAACTCAATTATCCTATTTATAGGCATAACTGCTGTTAGTTCCAGATTTCTATCTGAGATACCAGGGTTCGTATCAGCGAAGTAGATACCTATGAACCTATAGCTAATAAAATATATATACAGTTCGTTGAAGTATTCACACATACGTGATAACAGCGCCATTAGCAGTTTTATAGCGCATAGTGGCCTCGTACTGACTCTGTGCAGTACATGAAGCGATGATTCCAAAAGTAGTAAACACGTTCATAAAACAACCGATTATTACAAAATCATTCAAATTATGGGATTTGTGGCATCGTTGGCATCGTTTACCAAAGCGATTTCCGCAGTTATTTTACAAATTGCCCAAGAAACTATCGATTTGTAAAATAAAAAAAATGTAGGGTACGTGCATTAGCCACCGATATAGTAAGATGTTAGTACATTAGCCACTGGTATAACACTTAAAAGAATTAAAAAATAGTTAATATTTTTATTAATTCTAGCACACCCATGTGGTCTAACAAATGACAAAGTTTTATTGCGATTTCATTACCCCTTATGTTAGATGTTGGAGACACAAGCCATGCATGTCAAGCGTTTGACAAAAAAAGGACAAACACAAATGTGTCCCATTTTTCCAAATAAGACCCATAATAATACAGCGTTGCTGCTCAATCCTTTTCTCGACCGATTAGGTATTTGTGTTAGCACACCCAGTTTCGATGAAGGCCTACAATTAAATACCAAAACCATAAGACGGGTTCCAATCTTAGAAGTGTAAAAATTAATTTAATATGCAGATTTTTTAAGCCAATAAACCCCTAGGCTTATGATAGGATAGGAGGATAGGATATTCATGTTTATCCCCGTGAATGGGAAAACCAAGAGGGTTATCACACGGGCAATCGTCAGATCACCTCGCGCCCATCGTCGGGTTACCGGAGCTATTGCAGTGTGTTGTATGTGATAAACACGTTCCCCTTCAATTTGGTAGAACCCATTTATCCGTTGGGTTCAGGCATTGTCCGCAAAGTGCCTTGCCCTTGGACACAACCGACTAGCTAGCGACCAGTTTCGCACCTGCAACCTTTCGAATGAAAGGCGACGCACTTAACCGTTAGACCAACCGGCCGGACAAAAAACCAACATTAGCTCAGCGCTTTTCAGTGAGACACAGCCGATTAGTTTGTAGCTTATATTTATGTTAATGTGCTTATTCATGTGCTTAGCATTCATGTAAATTGTCCCCTTCCCCTTACAGAATTCCACCTGCTCTGCGGTGCCTGCTAGTGGATGTTTTCAATTGAAATTCTCCGTGGTAACTGGTGAAGCTTATATGTAAACATGAAACAATACATTAGCAAAACAGATTTAGTTTGCAATAAATGTGAACAGTTTTACTTCAGGTCTTCAGCTAATTGTGAAAGTTTAGTGTAATCCAGCTAGTTCCTAACTATATCTTATACTGTTAGTGTACTGATGCATAATGGAATTTGACTTTAATATAAACCACATTTTTCCGGACGAGGTAACATTAATTGGAGAAAAATCGCCGTTTCGAAATAAGACCAATTCAAGATTACTAGAACGAAACCTTCAGGTATTTCTACTTAATATGTTAATTTTATATTTGAATCCAAAAGTACTAACTATAACCTGGATGGCCCATATTTTAAAATATAGCATTAACCAACTCTGCTAAGTAGGATAGGCTCACAGACGTGTAAGACTTGGTTAAAAATTGTAACTGCACACTGACATGTTTTGTACTTTATATTAATAACTTGCTATTAATGTATTAAAACTATTTTTTGTGTGCATTTCATATGGTTGATAAAACTTAGAAAAGGAAAGCAGAGTGGCAGAAACTAATAAGAGTTTAGGCCATCTGTTATGGTTCGGTTTAGTGTTGGGGTTAATATTACGTAAGGGTTAGGGTTGAAGTTAGTTTGGTGTTACAGCTTTTCCATTTGTGCTTCTATGTGATGGCACAATGTCATGCTCTGTAGTCTTACTATTGACCTAACAATTAACCAACCAACAAAAAGTAATTCCCTTTTAATTAGTTCTTTTGCAGATTGTGATAGACACACTTGGAAAACGATCTGCCAAAGCCCAACAACTAACTGGCTCCATAACCACATTTCTGAAGTCTCAACTGAACAATCATCGCCTATATATTCTCAAAGATGATTGTGCTAACAAGTAGATTATTAGTTATTTCTAATCGTTCTGGATCTGCATGGTAAAAGGTGTTATCTTTACACCAGTTATACAACAGATTGTACAAAAATGACTAATTTATATACAAATAATAATCATTTAATTAAACATGCTTATGAACACAATGCATGCTTGAAATCAGCAATTTGCTTGTCGCTCGCGTCCTGGGACCTTGCAACATTTCTCCCAGTGAATTTTTGTGGTATAAACAAACATTAAATAATAAACAATGCATATTTCTTCACTATTATTTTATAAGCCTAAGTATGCAATAGCCATGATTTCATTTGGTTTTAAATAAATATTTTAGTTTTACTTTTGTATTCAGTGGCTTGGGCTGTGTTATTGGCTTCTTAAAAGTTGGAAAGAAACGACTTTTCGTTCTTGATCGTGATGGCAACCACAATGAGATGAATCCACTTTGTGTATTGGATTTCTATGTCCATGAATCCCAGCAAAGGAAAGGCTGTGGACTCTGCCTGTTCAAACATATGCTGAGTGTGAGTATTTTTTTATTTTATTACTTGTTGGTATTGGTGAATATTAGAAAAATTATCTTAAAGAGCTAACTTTACTTTTTAATCTTGTGACTTGTGCAAGTTTAGCATTGTCTTTTATTTACATTCTGTTAGGGAAATCCCTATTGTATGGAATTATATGCATTGTATTTACTCGATAATATTTGCCAGTTTGTATGTTTGTGGCAAGCAATTGCTGTTGTGATTGCATTAGGTTATTCTTGTTCCTGGTACTTAATAGGTTTGGACAAATGTATGTTAAGTTCCATGTACATGGACACACAACTTCCTGGAAAGCCAACATGCTATTATTTGAATGAATATTAAAATGTCTTTACTAGGATAGGATAGGATATTCATGTTTATCCCCGTGAATGGGAAAACCTAGGGGGTTATCACACGGGCAATCGTCAGATCACCTCGCGCCCATCGTCGGGTTACCGGAGCTATTGCAGTGTGTTGTATATGATAGACACGTTCCTTCAATTTGGTAGAACCCATTAATCCACTGGGTTCAGGCAATGTCCGTAAAGTGCCTTGCCCAAGGACACAACCGACTAGCTAGCGGCCAGTTTTGCACCTGCAACCTTTCGATTGAAAGGCGACGCACTTAACCGCTAGACCATCGGGCCGGAACTTTGATTAACAATCAAAATAGTTTGTAAATATGTAACTTTCTCCAGATGGAAGCAACAAAAGCAAGCCACCTTGCAATAGACCGTCCCTCACATAAGTTTATTTCTTTTTTAAAGAAGCATTTTAATTTATGGGCAACCATACCACAGGTGTGTGTGTGTCTAGGCTTTATTTATCTAAAATGTTTTATATTTAACATTGTTCTCTGTCATATAAATTCCTGCTGTAGTAGTGTGTAATTTTATGGTTAGTCTTCATTAAATGAGATTATTCGTTGATTGTAAATTAAGATTTATTTTTTCAAATCATTAAAATGAATAGAATAGCAAAATCACTGTCACTAAAAGAACCTAAAAAGACAGAAGTAGTTTTATATGTTATAATACTGTAGTTTTCTTGTTCTAACATTGCTTGATTTTCCATTTTTCACATTTCTTTGTTTTTTTCACAAAACATAACAACCTACGACAATTTCTGGTCAAACTTGAGTTCCCAAAGATAAACAAAAGTGCTACTGCGACTACATAGATTTTTGGTCAACTTAAAAACTCTCTGTTTAGGTAAACAATTTTGTTATATTTGATGGCTTTTTCAAAAACCGAAGTGATATGGTGAGAAATAGCAGCAGCGGCTCAGATAAAATTTCACAGTTCCGTCCTCTGTCACGAGCTGTCAGTGATGGCATCATAAAAAGGAACAGGTAGTATGTATGCATTTTAAGCTTTTTTTACCTTACTGTAGTCACTGCTGAGAAACTTATTCGAGAAAGATATTAACGTTGGGCGGCAAAAGATAAATGGACAGCGTTAAAACAAGAACTCAGAGTACAAAGTATTACTGAATGATAAATTTTGGTTAAAATCTTAAACCTGACTGATAAGATTTATTTAAATTGTAATTTTCATATACAATGTAACTTTTTTTTAAACACAGACAATCTGACCACACAGTAATGTCTACTGCTTTAAAAGACATCCGTCCTGTGTCAGGTTCTGAATTGTACAACACTCATTACCTACCCTCCCAGAGAAATAACAGGCGTAGAAAATGGAACAACGGTAATACAGGTTTAATTTAAAACCGAAATGATTATTATGATTTTAAATAATTGTTTAGATAGACTTTGGAGAACTACTGAACAACAAATTCCGTTGACTAGACCAAACATATATAGCAGGTAAAGTATTAAAATAAGCATCAAGACGACTTAAAAAGTTTTTCACTGTTAGCCATAATTGCCCAAGAAGCAGACTAAAGTAAAGATTGGAAACATTTCACTGGCTACAGAGCCAAACCAAGATGAAAGATAAGTAGTACACTAAAATATATACAGAAAAAATAACAATGCAGTCTAGTCTAGGTGATAGCAACAAAATCACATTTTATTATAACTCACAATTATTTTGGTTCAGCTAACACCTGAAACAACATGTAAACAAGGTTATCAAAAAATGGGTATTTTACAAAAAAATACTAAATATGCATATTGCCAGTAGAGAAAATTTATTAAATTCCAGCATCGGTAAGTATATAATTACTACATTTGTGAGGGCAGTGGGCCAACTAATTTTTCTTAAAAGGTCGTATCGATCAGTTCTTTACTTTAAAAATGTTCAACCTAGATGTGATGTCAAATATAATACCCCGTACACAAACAAACTATGGTCACTGTCCCACATGCG
The DNA here is from genome assembly GCA_000149265.1 of Ciona savignyi. NCBI lineage: Eukaryota > Metazoa > Chordata > Ascidiacea > Phlebobranchia > Cionidae > Ciona > Ciona savignyi. The sequence goes on from CH002977.1 coordinate 1,515,096, forward strand.
AAGAAACAAATGATTATCTACTGAAATGTCATTTAGATTTTTCCATGAATCAACCAACAAAACACTTGGCCTCCCGCCATTACCTGCAGGCAGACATAATTGTAATGGGGCCAATCTCACAACTAATCTTTATCAAAGAGGGGAATCTATTCACAATGGTTAGTAAATATTACTGTTTCAAATTGTTGTAGTAATGTGATATTCATCTTGTGTCGTAGTAGATAGTCCAATATTACATAAAATGCAGTTTGTGTGCAGTACTTGAAGAAGTTGAAATGCATGCAATTGTGTGTACCTGTATTAGTATTAACAGCTAAAACCACCTGTCCACCTGTCAGAACAGTATGGACAATACTTTGAGATTATAGACATAATAACAACTCTCATAATAACAAAAGATACTACATTTACACTTTTAAAATATGACTGTTAATTAGAGATCAATGTGTTACCTCAATAATTCTTAAAGCATTTTCGGTTTGTTACTGAAAACATGATCTTACAATTATGATGTAAAAATAAAATATAACCTTTCCAAACCAATGCATTACTGTTACTGTCGTTTTCTTGTTTTCTACTGTACACCACCAAAATGGAATGAGCAGCCAGCTTATTAGATATACATAGTTGTACTAATTTCTATGCGATTTTATTTAAACCATATCATACAGGTTACTGGAATTAGCATCAGTTAATTCCCTTATCATACCAGACAACCACATTGGATGGAGATGTGCTTCAAAAAAGCCAAACTGTTAAAAATCGGGATATTATTGAAGAGTTAAGGACCAAAGACAATGGTCAGCTTGGAATCACAATTAACAACTCTGACCAAGGTTGAACAAGAAATTAATTTGTTTTTCTACAAAACTTTGATGTATATATCATCTTGTATAAGGATTAATTAACTTACAAGTAGTATATGAGATATTTTTTATATTATTTGTGCAATTCAGAACATGTAGGAGATCAGAATACCTCTTGAAAAACGGGCATAATCTCATGGGTGATTGTCAGATAACCGGACGCCCAGCATCGGGTTACTAGAGCTATTGCAGTGTGTTGTATATGTTTGAGACTTTCATACCATATTAGTACCACCACTTAAACTGGGATTAGGCGATGTTTACTAGTGCCTTCTTAGGGTATATCCCTTAGCAGATAGTTTCGATAGAACAACCTCTTGGTTGCCTGTTAAATTTAGTACATACCATTTTATGGTTAATAATTATTGTTGTATGTGGACCCTGTCGTTTCACATAGCTTGTTCTTAATTGAAGCAAGAACAAATACTAAGTAATTAAAAGTACTAATTATAAATACGGAAGTTACGTTTTAAATAAAAAATTAGGCTCACTAGTATCTCTAACGTGACCGCATTAATTATTTTCAAATACGTAAAGTGGCTATTTAAATGGTTGAGTGGCCAAACCGATCTTAAACATGAAATGTTGACGCCAGGATCATTTCTAAAAATCCTTTTAAACCTGATGACTAACATTTTTATTTGCAGTAACAAACAAGCCAACTGATACAACAAATTTATCGAATGAGGTATGTAATGATATAGAGCTTCTATTTTCTTCAAACAAAAACATTTTTATCTAACTGCAATGTGGATACCTTTTTTATTATAATATGTAGTATATTGTTATTACTGGTGGTATAATAGAGATTCCCTCTTTTCAGATGGCTAGAGCCAAAAACCACCCACAACCACAATTACACTCAGACCAATTTAACAGTTACAAAAACTCATCTATTGACTTGAAACCTTCGTCAAAACTTCAAAGCAAACCATCCATTCCGAGTCACTTAAAGCCAAGTACCATCATAGAAGATTTAAAGGCAAAAGATGAGGCTTACTTGTCAAACCGGGAGATTGTCTCTTCCCAGAACCACAGCAGATTGTGGTACCAGAGGCAGTTGCAAGGAACACACAGTTCATGGAACGTGTTGGGTGTTCCAACACGTCCATATTGGAAAGCACAATGATATTGTTTTATTGCTAGTATAGCTTGTTACTTATCCCTATGACTAGGCCAAATTCTAATCAGCCAGTACTACAAATGTTTAATCTTGATAACGTAACCTGGACTAGGAATCCACCATCTAGAATATTGAAAATTTAAATAAAATCTATACTGTAAAATAATTGGACTTAAAATAACACTTTTTGATAAACTCCCATAAATATTTCTGATTTCTAGATAATGGTTAAGAATATATACAAATATAGAACAACAGAGTTAATTGCAAATTGTTGCAGTTGGGCAGGTGAACCACCACATTTGTTTCAGTTTCCACCTTTATATTTTCAATAAGCTACTAATTTTTAAAATCTGTCAAATTTATAAAAAAGTTCATGAAAGCCAAAGAGTAAAAAATGACCACTAAACATAATAATGAAATAAAACAAACCTTAAGGAATAATAAACTAAACTGCACATTATGATTGGTATTGAATTGTTAATTTGGTGTCCGATCTTTAGTAGCCTACTACACCAATAATACTGCACTTGTGAAACAGCCCAATTAACTGAAAAACATATCTGCTACGAATTCTTGGCCAAAAATATGTAAATTAAATCTAATCTTGCTGTAATGAGGCCATATAATATCAGATTTTTTAAAACAAAAAAACTCCCAAATTATTTCGTATGTAGTTGCTAAACAGAAGTCGCTGATTCAAAACCATTCCTAGTCACATGTTTCCAGGCTCAAGTTACCAGAAATTTTTAACAAATAGTTTTTTTTATTGATTTATCCAACAATAACTATGTATAAATCATTTATGTGAACATTCTGTCTCACCATGATAGAAATAACGGAATGTCTATTTCCAACTACATGGGTTACACAATTCATATTCTGCATATAAAAAGCTACAGCCAATATGTACACTAAACTTTGCAATTAGTGTTTATAATTTTAGGATTCATATTTGCTGTAGCTTTAATATTTGGTGATAGCAGTTTAATAAGTCTGTGGCTGTTTTTTGCAATGTGAAATCCATTGTGTATATGCAGTACTGTTCCAGCATTTATTAAATTTTGTTACATTAAGTTGCCATGATTTATCACATATTAAGATAGTTAGCACCTGAACTTTCTCAGTCTATTAATCATAACATATGTCATCTGAGCTTAAACATGCAATTAATAGAAACATATATACTATATATATTTAATATGGTAGCTAAAGTTTTGGGTGAAAGTTCTCAGTGTACAATCTTATGCCATGAATCCACCTGGAAAATGCAACAAAAGTTATGAGCAAAGCAATTTACACAGAAAACTCGTATGTATATGTTCTCACATACAAGAATAAAACATACAGTGACGTGAGTTAGAAGTTTGAGTTGCTGAAAACAAAATAATTTATTGATTGCCATTCAAAATATTACAAAAACATGAAAATCATTTTAAACTAAATATTCAATTAATTGTCTGGGGAAATTACCTGTTACTTCTAAGGTTGCACAGTTAACATAGGAACTTTCATCAGAAGCTAAAAACAAACACACATTGGCTACCTCTGTAAAAGAAAGATAAAATTACATGTCGTTGCGTGCTAGTAGGTTTAGGTGTTGTTCTAGAAATAATTTAGTTAATTATTTGCTTACCTTCAGGAGTGCCCAACCTTTTCTGTGGTATTAACTTCAAATACTGTAAGAATACAATATAATGCACAAGGAACATGAAGATAATATTTTGAAATTTAATACATAGGCAATTAAAAACAAAACTTATTGGTTATGTAGATATGGTTTTAGTTCTAATACAATGTTGTTTTCCGTCAACCACCTATGAAGTGTGGAAGATTAAACACAACAGTAATAAAAGACAGGTTTTAGATTTGCTTGCCTACAATTCTATTTATATGTGTCTTTGGAGAAAGCATGTAATATAAGTTATGTTCATTGGTCATAAATAAATAGTTTAACACATTTCAATCTCTGTACTATGAGTGTTCTAACTAGTCCAATGTTTTTTGAAATATGTTGTGGTGAAAGATAAATAATGACTGTCAATTACCTTCTTCATTATATCTTCAGGCACAGTATCAGTCATTGGGGTTTTAATAAATCCTGGTAATACTGCATTGCACCTGATTCCATACCTATGTAAAAAATGATTCAAATGACAATTTGATTAAAAGTCTTAGCAATTAAATAAGGGATAAAATATACACTTTGAAATATATATTAATTTTTGCGCAATATACTGGATTTGCAGTTTTGGATAACAAGATTTGTTTTAAGAAGCATGAACCAAAAAGCAAATTGTGGCAGGCAGGATGAAATTTACCACACATTACTTTATATATTTATAACATCAATAAGTTATAAAGTTCACAGACCTTCCCATTTCAATTCCAGTGGACTTTGTGAAGCCGATGACACCAGCTTTAGATGCTGCATAATTTGCCTGCCCCGCGTTTCCAACCTTAAAAATATTATATCAAGCAATAATATTGAGGATAAACTACCCTAACATTACTAAAGATATTTTTTCATTGTTACAAATATATGTTACTTGAATTTTTTTACCTTTCCTACAATGCTGGATATATTGATGATAGATGCACTGGCCATACCACCAGTCTGTCTTAATGTTCCAATAAAGGATTTCGTCATGGTGAATATGCCCTGAAGAAAGTTTTATAAACTGTGTTTGGAAATTAATACCGAACTGTATCCTGGAGGGTGGAGAAATTCTAGGATTTAGTCACAATCATATCATTGGATATAATTTTTTAATAAACACAACAAACCCAACGATAGATGCAATTAAAGAATAATTTTGTTTATACAATTTGATTGTTTTACACGCTTCATTAACAATTGCAGGGAATTTGTAACTTCATGTTTAAAAAATTCAAGTTTATTTGTTATTATTGCCTTGCCTTTGTTTAGAATCAAGTTTTCCCATACATGACTTAGGTCTATATTTAAAATAATAGAAAACTAAACAAAACATTTATAGGAACAACATGTAGATTTAATATCAACATGAATAAATATAATATTACCTTTAAATTAATTTGAATAACATCGTCAAACTGCTTTTCAGTCATGTTAATCAACAAAGTGTCCCTGGTTATCCCTGCACAGTTCACCAACACATTGCCACATTTACCATAATTTTCCTGAAGAAATTGATAATAAAGGCCAATGGGGATAACAAAAGGATTATATTAGTTAGCATACAAGGAAGACTCCAGTACTGAATAGGTGATACTCGATTATTTATACATGGATTTTAAACTGCAGGCGGTATTACACAGTCCTGCAAGCATGTTGCCCCACATTGAGCTACAGGAGCTATGGTAGTGTGTTTTATATGATTAAAACCACTTTAAACACCTATTATGTATACTAACCAACATATGATTATAATTTTCACTTGTATCATATCCTAATAAAACATTTTATTTAAATTATCATTAAATAATAATAGTTATCACTACATATTTACTGATCATGATTAAAAGTGTAGCAAGCTTATTATAATACTTGATTAAAAGACGGCAACATTTCCTGCATTGTTGGGTATTAAATATATTAACAGGCCTTATATGATAATACACTCATTATTCAATTATTATATGGTACAGATAACTAGTTACAAGGTGTAGGGTTCTGTTAAGAGATATCACAATATTTACACAGATAATTAATCAATTCATAATGCAACTGCCCAAGTCAACAATAATTTGCACAGGCTTAACAACCACAAACTATTAAAACTTACTTTAACTTGGTCAAATACTTTACTTGTGAATTCAATCTGTCCCACACTACCTTCTGTGATGAAGTGCTTGTTACCAAAATCTGTGTTTAAACTTTTCCTCACTTTTTCAAGTCTCCCAAGATTGCGATCAACAAGCATAACACCGGCCCCTTCATTTGCATAGCGTTGGCAAATGGCTCTCCCAATGCCACTTGCAGCACCTAGACACAGTAGAAAACAAGATTAGCTACATTGAGAGAAACTTTATATATTTCAGTGTACAGCTTCATGATACACAGCATGAATGAGACAAAATGTAATACTAAACATAGCAGAGAACTTCTGTAGCTGACTCCAAAGAAAACGAGTTAAATTGTTTAGCACTAAAAAAATTGCAAATGACTTAACACACATTGCCACAACCAAGTGGATTAAATAGTTCGCAAAAGTAATATATTGTGGTTATTATGCACTTTATTGAACCTGGCCTATACAACAGTATCTTGTATAATTACATAATTTTATATTTACTTCAGTTACAAATTAATTATGAGAGGATTTAACACATCAGGGCTGTGTGGCCTGGGGCAAAAAAACTAGCCAATATTGATTTTATTAGTGCAATCAACTGAAATGATATCGTATTTACTATCTGGTATTTCAATATTATTATGGGATTCAAAAACACCCGCTGTCAATCAGATCTTTAGCTAAAACAGTCATGTTCAGTTAAAATAAACACTAATAGTCGTTACAATACAAATTAACTATTTGCTTTTCTTCGATTTGAATAATGATTAAAGTTTGGTAATAAGTGTATACCACGGTTTCAAAACTGATAAAAGTCTATAGAAACAAACCAGAAAAAATAAAACAGTATTAATTAATATCCTCTTACCACATTTTGACATTGTCCGGCATAACAAGCAGTTACATTTGTTTATGTTTAAGACATATGTTACTTAAAATACATTAAAATGCCCTAACAGTAAACCAAGCGAAAATGCAATTATAAAATGTTTTCTATGGATTAACCGTGACAAGCATTCGTGTCTCTATTGCCTTCTTTATCTACCACCATTTAATAATTGACTGTGTTTTATTTGTTGCTATCATACCGTTAGGAAGCAGTCTGGCCAATGATTGCCTCTGTTTATTTGTAGAATTTATTTATAACAAACTTTTACGCTGTTTCTTTAAATTTTAGTTATAAAGTGATGTGCGGCTGAGGTTTATTTTTAGATTTCTTACTTATTCTGCCAGACTTCTCCATAATGCTATGGTGGCATAGAAGCCTTACATTTTTTTAATAATACCCCGTTTCATCTTTTTGAACGAAATGTTGATTTACAGGTCATCATCATTTTTGTTGTGCTGTTCGGCACTCTGACTTTTGGTATACTAATTTGTTTCTGATGATTAAGATTTTGGTTCTTAGTGTGTTACAAATTATCAACTGTAGCTTATTCTTTTAGGTATTTTTTGGTTACGCGAAAAAAATAGAATAACCAACTCACCCGTAACAATAGCGATTTTTCCAGCCAGTCTCTGTGCCATTTTTAACTACAGTTAGTCATATAAAAAGAAAAGCCTACGGTGCGAAATCACCGTTTACTTTTTAGAATGGGACTTTCCCGTGTGTGGAATTTGTGGACAGATATCTAATATAAATTATTTTCATTTGTTTTAGATATCTATAAAAACCTAACGTGTAGTAATAAAATGTTTCACCAAGAAAATTATATCAATATTCGGTCGTCCGTTTTGCGCGCACAATGCGACACATACGTTAAACAATTGTACATTGCATGCGATACGCATCCTTTTCGGTTGGATGTGTGGGCATCCCACACGTTTATAATTGTATTTCTGTATATTTTAACAATTAGGTCGCCATGCTATGTGTCCATATTTTGTGCATGGGAAGTCACGATTAAATTACTGTTTTCGACAGTCCAGTCGATGAATTGTTTCCCCGCGAGTTCTGTTTTACGCCTTCTAAACCTCGTGTATCACAGAGAGCATTTTGGTTGGTCCTTGCTTGGACTAGCCGCCTTTCAACCCTTTGCCTATACCTAAGCTATACCCTGTGTACAACGTTCTTATTGGCTGCACAACTTGCGGGATAACCTTATAAATACCCGACCTCTGTCTACCCCTTCTTTTACCCTGCTCAAAACCCGTTAAAAGTAGAGCGCTGCTACAGATGCAAACAACCAATGCTTTTACCTCAATTGGAAAGATCAAGACTACATTGTTTTGTTGTTACCTCCATCGGTAAGAGCATTGGTTGTTTTTATCCAACCGAAAAGAGTAGGAATAAGTCTTTGGATTTTTGCATTCTAAGGCGAGCCATTTAGCAGACATAGCTGATGATTACGTAGGTTCTACAACACAAAGTCTAACAACAAATTGAAGGAGACAAAACAGTAATTTAAATACTTCTGCTTAACATTGTAAAAAGTGTATTCGTGATGCTAAAACAACAAAACAATGTAGTCTTGACTGGTAAAATAATATTACACGAACAGTTGACAGTAATAACAAACAAGGTTATTACTGGTAACAGAAAATTGAGTTGAAGGTCATGATAATGATTTAATGTTTGCCCAAGTTGGATTTCTGGTACTATATGTGTGCTAAATTTTGATATTAAAAATAAATTGCCCAAATATACAATCTAATTATTTTGTGCACAGGTTCAGCTTAGGATCTGGAAACTGTCTTATCCTGACATGTCGTCCTTTACCATAGCTATACCACAAAATCTATAAATTCGATTTACTGTTTTGTTTTAAAAGTAGTGTATTTTCAGTTTTATAATGGATTAGTTTCTTTAGCCCATAGTTTAAATGTTCTGTCAAAGGAGCAGGTGGCTATATATTCTCCATCTTCCGAGCTGTCAACGCACATTACTTTACCCTCATGACCAGCAAGCGTTTTGAGCGGCACATAGCCAGGATACCCCCAAATCTGCAAAAAAACACGTTAAGTAATACCAGTCCAATGATGGATCCACTCAGTAGTTTGTATACTGGAGAAAGTTGATACGGCTTATAAAAAACAAACATCTGTCCAACAGCATGGAAGCTTGTGTGTGTACCCATCCTACTGTGTCAAATAGTTTCGTTGCCTTTTCTAACGATTAGTGAGATAATTTATATTGTATAGCCTAAAGAAATAAAAACCAAAGCATTTATCATATTAACAACAATTAAATGCTCTACTAACTCAAGCATTAAGACTGTGTACAAACTGTATGATTTTTTAAGTTAGTTGGCTTGCCCAAGTATCTATTGTTTGTTTTTTTTTTTGTAAAAAAACAAGGCTGTTTTGGTGTTAAAAGTACTGATAAAAACCTCAGCCTGGTTACAATTCATCTAGTTACAGTAAAACACGCTTTAGACAGTCAGACAATAAAAATACTTCACCTTTGCTGTGCTATCGTAAGAACTTGTTATCAGGTAATTTCCGTTAGATTCTGTGAAAATGGACAAGTTTATTTGTGTGAAAACAATGGATACTAATTTACTTTGGTATTGGAGTCTGGACACAAGGTTAGTGTGAGCAGGTATGGTGTAAATGCAGCTTGTCTTGCGAAGATCCCAGATCTTTACACTGTTGTCCCCACTTCCTGAAGCTAACTGGTACCTAGATATAAAAGATGGAACAGAAATAATAGAGATGCTGGCCACTAGTGATATATAGTGGCAGTCATGAGAAAATGGGTTCAGGACCAATTTTCATCCTGGCGATTTTCCAGCGTGAGGGAAACTTTACACTGCAATAGATGGTGTTCATGGCATATAGCAGCATTGCTACAAACCAGTGCAATCAAATGGGTCTTAAAAATTACATATAAATAAACAATAACCTGAATGCAGGTATAATTGCATGAAGTACCACAGTTACAACTTTGGTTTTCAACCTACGCATACAAATAATAATTTCCTAGATATTAAATTATGTAAGGCAGGTAAGATCTTACTGTATTATCAGTTGCCATATGACCATAGTCAGGTTTGCTAAATTCATTACACAGTTGTCGATTTTTTTTAGATTTTTTTATATCACGTTAAAGGAATGTTATCAGCTTTCACATGGATTACAATGATTAGTCATTTTTAGCAAGGTGTATTATGTAATACATCACACTTAAAAATTATTTATGATTCCGGTGCATTACGTCTACAACAAGTTTAAAAAAAGCTATTTTTAGTGCATACCCATTTGGTGAAAAGCACACAGCATACATCTCCTTCAGATGACCTTCAAGGAAAAAGACACAGCGCCCAGTCCTTAAATCCCACACACGTCCATAAGCATCTAAACCACCAGTGGCTGCCAATGATCCATCGATCTAGACAAGCATGTATCATTCTGGTGTTCACTTAAATTGGTTATGGCCAAAGTAGTAAAACATAATGGTGCACCATAACTTTAAATAAAACTTCTGTAATATTACCTAATCATAAGGGTATGGCAACATGAATATTTTAATAAGTTGGTTGCACATTTTGCAAATTCAGCAGTTTAAGCTAATGCCTTCATTAAACAATATAAAAGATACAGTTGTTTCATTCAAGCAATTAAAGTGTATATTGGTAAACGTACACTATGTTAACACTGGTAATCCTGGGCATAACAGACGTGTCTTTTTAGATCACTGAAACTTTATTACAAAATCATGGCTGGAAACATATGCAAAGCCATATGTTTACCAACCTGAAATGAAATATCATGGACCCCCTTGCTATGTCCTTCCTGATGCAGCACTTCCTGGGTGGTTTGCAAGTCCCACAATCTCCATGATTTATCATAACTGTAACCATTTACAAAACGTTAACAAAAGCCTGATTTTACTAAAGTTTTAGTTCCTTTATTATTTTATTAAAATTTTTACGAACTTTTTAAAAAGTATTTGACAGTTCAAATGTCTATAAAATATATTCTAGCGGTACCCCAAATAAAAAATGTTGTTTTTTCCCTTTGTTTTGTCCAGAATGGAGTAGAGCTGGGAGTAATTGAGGCGTAATCAAAATTGTATTACGGAATTATGTCGGCTCAATTACGTAATTCCGTAATTTCATAATTTTTATAACATCATCGTTATTTAAACAAACAAAAAAATTGCCGAGTTTTTGGATGCATATTGATAGTAGACAAAGAGAATGAGAGTTTAAACTTAACTACAGAGACTTAAAAGTCTAAACTGTTTGTTCGTCCTAAGTCGAAACAAACACTTATACGAGTAAACAAACCACAGATCTGCTAAAACTAGGATAGGATAGCATAGGATAGGATATTCATGTTTATCCCCGTGAATGGGAAAACCTAGGGGGTTATCACACGGGCAATCGTCAGATCACCTCGCGCCCATCGTCGGGTTACCGGAGCTATTGCAGTGTGTTGTATATGATAGACACGTTCCCTCAATTTGGTAGAACCCAGTAATCCACTGGGTTCAGGCAATGTCCGTAAAGTGCCTTGCCCAAGGACACAACCGACTAGCTAGCGACCAGTTTCGCACCTGCCATCTTTCGATTGAAAGGCGACGCACTTAACCGGTAGACCACCGGGCCGGACAACTAAAACAAGGATATGCTCCGAAAGTTATATTTGCAACGACATGCAATTCCGGTTTCCATAATTACGGACAAATGCGTAATTACATAATTTTGATATGACTTATGTAACGTAATTCCGACGTTCGTAATTACGTAACTGAACGTAATTATGCCCGGCTCTAGAATGGAACATTCCAACCGATTTATTCAATATAGACAGGATTATCTTACCATGTAGTTGCAAGAAACCTTCCTGATGGATGGTACGCAACTCTAGCAACTCGCATCTCATGTCCCTCAAGATCTGCCACTGACTCATCATTCTCCATGTTCCATAACTTGACTTCCCCGTCCGCAGAACATGATGCCATGCACGCTGCCGAGCTGTCCAGCTCAGTGGTCGCATATGGATGAAAGGTTATGGTGCCAACATTTGATTTGTGGCCTGTGTGATTTACAAATCTTCATTTTAAAAAAACCTAGTTTACTTAAACCTTTATATTATAGAACAATTGGACTTAAAAATACAAACCTCTTAAAGTTCTAATCTCCTCACACTCGGGAATGGACCAGAGTTTACAAAGTCCATCCCATGAACATGTTGCTAATATCTTGCTGTTCGGACTGAACTGACAAAATGAAATTGGTCTGGAATGTCCAATCTGACTGCAGTAGCTTGCCACAGCCTGCATATGTCTGTGTGTTTGCTGTAGCTTTGAGTTTTTTTGGTTTTCCGGCAGTGCTCCAAATTCTCTTGCCTTTTTCAATCGTTGTCTAGCCCTGTAAGATTTTGAAAGGTATAATAGAGCAATGTAATTAAAATGCTCTCATTTAATCCCCACACTGACTGGTAATTAATGCAGTTCTTTAACTGTATGTTGTTGCTTTGAGAAGGTAGATTTAAATGGATCATTTAAATTTAAAATTTAACAGAATTTAACAGGACTATAGTTAAGAAAATTACAATTAAAAAAATCATCACACTTGCCTGGGCAATGAATACTGGGCAATCCATAACCTTGCTGTCTTCAAGCTCTCAGATCCTTCATGGTACCATGTTGTTCTTGTAAGCTGAGACAAAGTTAAACAATCATATTTTTACACATGAAATTATATAATATATTATTTATTCAGTTAAATAATTATGATTCAGTTATATAATATACATCACAGGCTTTGCCAAAAAATATTTTTGTGACCAATGTCCCTGTGGCTGGCTCTCACACTCTCCCAAAATTGATTTATTCTTTGTATAATCAACCACATGATATGCCAAACCGTAAATACACATTTATTTTAACTTTTTAGGTTATAATTTACCAGTACCATCAATTTAAATAGTTTATTGATATTTCAGACCAATTTAATTGGTTACAGACACCGATTAGGGGCAATATGAAAGAATGAACAACATTTTGAGCACATACGTCACTGTTTGAGTGATCAATGATCCTCCCGGTCTAAACCCAAATTATTATAGGCAAATAATGTTTAACTTAACAATTTATAATATTTTAGAATCTAGGTCAATTCCACTGTTAACTCGTATAATTCAAGTAATTTAACTTGAGTCATTTAAAAAACAACTACAATCATTAGAAAAAGGAAAATTGTGGCCAAATGTATTTGCTTAGTCAGCGTAGGCTGACAGACTCACCTCCCTTTCTTCTTTTCGTCTCGCTGCAATTTCCTCTGCATTTTTATTTTTGATCGGCCCAGTTTCGGCAATGGATTCCCGAAGTCGCTCACGCCGATCAGCTGGTCCTTCGCCAAATAAAGTAATAGGCAAGTCACGCTCACGCAACAGTTTCTTGATCTGTTTGTGTTTCAGTGTTTATAGGACAGGAATGTATAATATATTTATAATAAACAAAAAGAATCAGATGAGAAAACATCAGGGTATTAAAGCACGGTTCTATAAATTAATCATAACATTGTGTCAGTTCTAAACATGGTTTGTTTTAGACCAAATTTTCAGTAAAAAAATTCTTAACCTCATTATCATCGGTTGTAACTTGTATTTGTCGAATTTTCTTTTTTCTTTCAAACTCAGCGAGAATTTCTGCTTGTCGCTTATTGATCCTCTCTTCCAATGTCATTTCCATTGTAGCACCTGGAAAAAATAAAAGAATGTGACTAGAAAATTTCAATACCAAGTCTATTTACTAGTGCAGTAAATAAAATCTCAGTCGGTGGTGGTTTTTGATCCTCAAATTGTTAATAAAGACAAGTAGAGAGTAGCTAACCATTGGTATCTCAATCTATATCTTGGGTTTTTAATTATTTCCAATAAGAATAATATAAAAGTATCCATCAAAGACTGCACAGAATGACAAGTAGAAGTTCTACCATTTACAACCATTTCCGGCAGATACAAATAAATAGGATGTATCAGTAGCCAAAAGGCATTTTACTAGTGGTGGTTAGTGCTATAGTTCTTACTTGGATCGCTGATGTTAATGTTTCCAGCTTTAATTCCGATGTCGATTGCCTCCTGTTTAGAACCAACCTTTCCCTCCAAACTCCCATATTGCATTGCTTTCGATTCACCTGCTGCGTCAGGTAGAACTGGCCCATTATCCAAATTTTCACTGTCTGACATTATTCTATACCGTGTAACTTTCTAATGCAATATAACACAATTCGTTACCCAACGTATTATAACATATATCTCGCCACATGTACTTAAGGGAGAGAAGTAATAAATGGTTTAGTTCTTTAGATATTTAGAACATCAACCTGTATGTTTACTAAAACAACCAAAGAATTAAAAAAGAGCGCAAACACATTTAAAGATGTATGGGTACAAAATCACCCTTATTACGTAAGGTGACAACTTTATATACTATCTTATTATAGGTATTATAGATAATGGCTGAAATTACTACTTAAAAGTAAACAGACATTTAGATAGTCACTGTAGCCAACAAGAGGGTATTGACATAATAATTGTTTGGAACATGACAGTAATTGTTATAGTCTCGTGCACATATTCCTGTTGACAGAGCTAAGGTGGTATGTTTCCAACATTCTCTTATTATCTTTCCTAACGACACAATCAAACTAAGATGGAAGTTGTTGTTGATGTGGCTGACATTTATGTGGTTGTAAAACATGTAATTCATAAAACATTATTTAGCAATAAAAGCTGGAATTTAAAGTTGATAACATGGAGTTATTAAAAGTAATTTATTACAGTACTAAAAAAATTAATAAAACAAGTAAGTTATAAATTATTTTGGTATTGAACCGTTAACTGTCAATGGCACACTTGCACCATATAAACACTTTTCATCTAAAATTAAAGGTTTCGAATTTTTCACTGGTATTTCCAATTGCAGTCTACAGTGATTTAAGGACCCTTGAATGTCCGTCATGGATACTGAGGACCGAACAGTAACCGTGGAGTTGCGCTTTAACAAACCACGCTCATGTGCAACAGCAAGCAGAGCAATAATCCTTCTGTCAACTTCATACTTGATGGATCGAGCACCATAATGGATATCATACCCATCTGCAACAATGGTTTCAACTTCTGGTGATTTCCACTTCAATTCAATTGCGTGGCGCTTTTTAGCATGCTCCTTCCATAACTGCATCTCTTTGGCAACAAGAAGAAACAGCTCATCTTCGGAGAATGGTAAGAAGTACACAAATTCATTTATTCTGCCAAGAAACTCATCCCGCCCAAAATGACGCTTTAATATTGGTCGTACAATGTCCTCTTTAAACTGCCGTGAGACAACAGCTAACTCCGTTTCCGCATTTTTCTTTAGCTTGCCATCTCCTTCCGAGTTTAATTTCTTTTTCTGAGTTTCTTTAGCTTCATATCTCAGCCTTGCCCCATACTCTGCAATTTCATCAGCTGCAAGATTGGAAGTCATCACAAAAACTGCATCTTTGCAAACTACTGTTTGCCCCCTTCCATCAGTCAACCTTCCCTCATCAAAAACCTGAAGCAACACAGTCAGTACATCAGGATGGGCTTTATCTACTTCATCAAATAACACCACAGCATTTGGCATAGCTTTAAGCTTCTTTGTAAGTTGACCACCTTGTTCGTGGCCTATGTACCCAGGCGGGGATCCAATTAATTTAGCCACCTCGTGCTTTTCCTGGTATTCTGACATGTCTAAACGAATAAAACCTTTTTTGTTACCCTTGTGTAAATAATTTGCCACTTGTTTAGCAAGCTCAGTCTTACCAATGCCTGATGAGCCAAGAAAAAGAAAAACCAAAGGATGATCTTCATCATACCAACCATTTTGTTTGCGTCGTATCGCAGAAGAAACATTGTTAATAGCACCATCTTGCCCACATAATATTTTCTTTTAGTCTCATTTCAAGTGGGTACATTGCTCTTTCTTTGGCTTCTTGGATTAGTCGATTTTGCTCTGCTTCCATTTTTGCTTTTGTTAGAAATTTATTTGTATCACTATTTGGAAAAACTGAATATTCATCTGGTGTATGACCCATGTGATTCTTTTTTAAAGGATCTGCGCCATATTCAACTAATAATTTAACAGTCTGAATCGAATCGGCAACAACAGCATAATGCAACGGACTAAATCCTCTAAAATCTGCAGCCATGTTCAATCTTGCCGAAAACTCTTGTTCTCTCATCAAACGAACTTCTGACTGGGGGTAAGATCCAACAGCTCTACCGTTATAAACGTCTGCCACATTAGGATCTGCCCCTGCAGCCAACAGCTCTTCAGTTATTAATTTATTTCCAGCTATGGCAGATACCATTAATGATGTCCACCCTAAATCATGCCTCTTGTTGAGCACCTTGTTTCTTGCTGTATCGTCGAGCTTTTTGACTTCTTTAAGAATTCTTTTAACTTCTGCCAAATTAGACATACTGGCAGCTATGAGTAAGGAGCTCCCCAAAGCCAGTATTCTTGTTTCGTCATTTTCTGAATATGTCAAGCACTGAACTCCAATAATAAAAGCACCCAAGTATTTTGCTATCGACGAGTTTTTGTGTTTTTTGTCCTTATTTTCGTTTGAGTATTGGTAACGGGTTTTCGTGCTTGTGATTGGGTGAAGTGGTGAACTTGCGTAAAAGACACTTGGCACGAATTTAACCGTAAGATTTTGATATCTTGGTAAACTGCGTATGGAAATCGACATATTGTAGCATGCAGCCCATATTTTCGCGGACCGTAAACTTTGTAGCATTTGAGAAAATTAAGTTGTTTGTGTTACCACAAGCCTAATAATATTTCATACAAATCAATTTTAGTAGTCTATAAGCGCTACGAACCACGGCTGTGCGCACACAATTGCTTTAGTTTTAAACAAAACACTATCTAAAAAATCCCCTAAACAGAGTATTCAAATACACCGTCACGAATTCCATTAACAGGTATTTACCAGAGTAAATTAAAGGGATCTGTGTATTAATTTTGGTATTTACCACCCGGACACTTAATAATCATAGTTGTCCTAGTGGCAATTCTGTCCGGATCGTAGTAAATTCTGTCCGGATCGTAATAAATCTCTCCGTGCTGGTATATTTCAAAATGTCCAAGTTTTCTTCTTAATTCATTTTTGCACGCGCGAAATTTTCTGAGATTTCCCGCCAAACCTCGGCGATGAGAGCGATGGAAGCGATGGATTAGAACAAGTTTCTACTCGAGCGATGGCGAGCGATAGGCCGGCGATACAGGACGTGACGTCAAAATAATCGCTCGCATCGCTCTCATCGCTTGCCATCGCCGTAAGTGTGCATCGGCCTTTATTGTTTGGGTAATTAGTTGTCTGGGTGGTAATTTTAGGTGAATTGTTTGGGCGATGGTTGCCCAAGTGGTAGTTGTCCGGATCAATGACATATAATAAGTCGTTGTCCGGATGTAATTGTTTTTTTGTCAGCATGGTAGGGTAGTTGTCTGAATGGTAGTTTCTAACCAGATACAGTAGTATCAACCATGTGTTGTTAAACCTATTTTGACTGTACGATGTATGTTTCTGCGTGCTGAAACGAACGGATTCCCTGGTTAGCCATTCACTTGTCGGAATCCCACACGAGTTTATAATTGTATCGCTGTGTATTTTTATTATTAATTCGTTATGCCATGTGTCCAGATTTTGTGCATGGGAAGTTACGAATAATTTCCTGTTTACGACAGTCCAGTCGATGAATTGTTTCCAGCGTTATATTTAACGCCGTCCAAACCTCGTGTACAAACTTGCGTTTCCTTATATAAACTGTGTATGATTTCATATTATCAGAGAGCATTTTGGTAGGTCCTCGCTTGGACTAGCCGCTCTCTCAAACCTTTACCTATACCTACTTAAGCTATGCCCCGTGTACAGCGCCCTGACTGGCTGCACCTTGCGTAAATACCTAATAAACTAGAGAGTGTCAACCACGTGTTTATCCACAACTATTTGTAAAACACATGTTGTATGCCATATATTTATGTTACAGGGTCCCTAACCACAATTTGTATTTTGTACACTGAGTACGTAGTTTGTTTCTGCAAGCATAAACGCATGGGTCCCATAGTTATACAACCAAACTTATTTTCCATGTGTAGTTAAAAAAAGAATAAACGTCTTAAATTTACGAACATTTAACCACAAATGTTTTAAATTTAACCTTCTTT
>CH002977.1:1542584-1567444 GCA_000149265.1 Ciona savignyi
GGGAAATAGAATGACGATGTTCTGAATTAGGAAGCGATGCCAGCGATGCCATCTCCTTGTCTGTTGTTTAAATTAAGAATGTATATCATTTACTCACTGAATATATATTACAATTACATCAAGTGTGCTTTTAAATGGTCATGTTTGAATGTACAAAACAATGAATTTTAATTAAAGTGGGTTGGTTATAATTTGCCAAATTATCTAAAAAACTTGACAAGTTTACCCCCACTCTCATTCACATGATCATTTTTAAACTAATAACAAGAATCACCATTTTTGGGGTTGGAGTAATGTATGAATTTTCGGGAGAATAAGTTTGCAACACTGTGTTTATCCCCACTTTTTAGTCCTTTCTTTCTTGTTTCCAACAAATCTGCAAAATTTGTGTACATTACCCAGTATGACATCATTACGAATGACATCATCATTACCTAATCTTTCATCATCTTTGAACACAGCGTGAGAAGATCCACAAAAATCCACATGAACCAGATTGTCTGCTAACACTTCCACACCTGAGAGTCTTGATTCTAATAAACGATCAAAAGTTTGGACCAAATAGTAAGTGAATAAGAAATTAATACAAACATTGTGTGTTATTTGTTCGAAACTATGGGCAAAATGAGGCTTACCAGGTGTTAAGTGCTGAGATTGCATCTCTGAAACAACAAAAGATGCAGAGTCTCCAACATGCTCTGCAAATAATTTATTTATTAAAGCTGGTACAATGTTTTATAGATCAAATACGACTTATAACACATACCTGAACCAAGTTGATCATCAGCAATACATCGGTTTTCATCCGGTGGTGACCTGTAGACATATATTAGGTAATTATAAAGGTGGTGCAGGTATATATATAGCATTATTAACATGGTACCTGATCTCTTGGGGCGCTTCGACCAATTCTTCTTTATATGCAAAGTTAGGTCGATTTTGCAATATTTTTTCTGACTGCATCCTTATCTTTTTCTAATAGCAGAAAAAAGTGAATAATACAATCAACATTCAACCAGACTTTACCTGTAACGACTCGGACTGCAGCTTTAGTGCAGAAATTCGGTCCATGTTGATGGAAACTTTTTGTTTTTGAAATGATGAAGTATTTAACCCAATGGAAATATCTTCACTCCGCTTCCCTATTTCTTCATCTTGCAGCTGCACTTCTTCACCCCGCAACCCTGCTTCTTCACCCCGCAACCCCACTTCTTCACCCCGCAACCCCACTTCTTCACCCCGCAACCCCACTTCTTCACCCCGCAACCCCACTTCTTCAACTTTCAGCCCCAAATCTGCACCCATCAACCTCATATCGTCATCCAACCTTATATCCATGTCATTGGCATCTTCTTCGTTTAGATATAAGTCAAGTTTTTGTAGGAACTCAGGCCTTGACCTTTGCTCCATGGTGATGTTGTTGTCAGATGGTGCACTTGGTTCACTGTGGATTTACACTCCAGCATATTATTCTTGAAAACAACACAGGTTATTGCCCAACTTCTGCCAAATAAGCTTTGGAGTGTAACGAATAAATTAAAATAGAATAACAAAAACTCACACAGTGGTTAAACTAAACTGAAATCTTTCTTTTCAGATTTGATAATAATACAATCTACATTAACAAGTGATTAATACCGTTCTTTAAAGGGGGAGCGATAGAAAGTACTTGAATCAAAAGTAATGGATTGTCCAACTTCACAAGTTTCCTTCTTTTCTAAAACAAATAAAGATTATTACAGAAAAATTTCCCTCTGAAATGTGACTATAAAAATATACCAATTGATTTTTGTTTATGCCTCCCTTCCCTTCTCTTGGATTCCAAATGTTTAAGTTGCTCTTGTTTTCTTTTAATTGCTTCTTGGGCTTTCCTGGTTGAATCAATACGTTCCTTTTTGCGAGCGAGTCTCTGTCCAGCCATAAAATGCTTCACCTGATCTCGATCATAATGTCGGATCTTATCTGGTTTTTCTCCAATCACGTACGACGTTCGTCCACTCTCACGAGCTGCCTTATATTTACCCTTGTTGCTTGTTGAAATATTTGTACCAGGAACTTTTGGTTTCCTCTTGGCTATAGGTTTACGCTCTTGCACAGGACTCAGTTGTATGTCGTGTAGTATGCTTTGTGTTTGAGCAGAAAGTTTTACTGTGGATATTATGGCAGTTGTCATTGTAAGTTATTATGACATCTACATAGATTGGAATTTGCAACTTACCATTGCTGTTGTTTAACGGCTTCGCATTTGTATTCTCCAATTGGTGTTTAATCTTCTTCTCTTTGGATGCTAATTAAAATACCTTTAGTGTTTCCTTTCAAATATTTAGCCACAGAGGGTGTTATCACACAGTCAATGGGCAGATTACCTCCCAATTACATAAGTCTTACACAGGTAATCCTGTGACTTAAAAAAACTTTTAATTTTAGAAACTTTTATCCAATGGGCTAAGGCAATCTCAGCTTAGTGTTGTGACCAACATTTAGAACCTGTGACCCTTTTTTGGTTGAAAGACAACGTACTAACTCATGCAGCTATTTGGTCAGACAAACTGAGGTATTTGTTTCAACTCAGGTTCGCCATTAAAATACAACCAAAACATGACATTTTTAGTTTTTTTGTTTAAATAATGCTAAATGTCATAAAAAATTAGGAAGTTTCAGAATAACAGACCGGCATACTTCTGGAAAAAATGTTTTAATTAATTATGCCCAGCTCTACATGAATAAGAAAATTAATACAACAGTCAACAGGGAAACAATTCAAGTTTATATTCTAGAATTTATTCTAGAATCAATAATTTCAAATCGCTATAAATAATCTTTATAACACTTACCATTATGAGGAAGCTTGTTTTCTTGATTGGCATTTTTATGCAAAGAATTTTGTAAGATATTCTCTGCAATAATCTTCCCTTTTTTCCAAGCTGATGTAGTGATAGGGAAGTCCCCACCAACTTTACCCCCTGCTAAGATCAATTTAACATATAGCCACTAGCTAGGTCTATCCTTGGTTAGGAGGCCAAAATAACAAAAAAGATTTTTAAATAACAAGTCTATTTTTAAAAAGTTGTTACGGTTAAATATATATATATATATATATAATTTACAGCTTTTTTGATGCTAAAATGATCTAATATAAAAAAATATATGTTACCGCTTTAATGTTACCAGATTAACATATATATTAATCAGAAGGGCATGGAGGTCAAGAAGCCTGTTACCTGTTTTAATAAATTTTCTGGAAAATGTCCGCATTGAAACATCAGTTTTCTTCGCAGAATATGGTTCCTGACCGTCTGTTGTGGAGTGTTCATTAGTGTGGTTTATTGTAAGATATTTGTGTGTTGTACTGGTACCTTTAGTGAGTGTACTTGGATGGAAAGTTTGATGATGGTTGTTCTCAGTGATTTTTCTTACTTTGGTTGTTGCTTCATTGAAGCCCTGGACGGCAGTATGTTTAATGAAGAATAGAAATAATACTATGTTCATTTTATGTTGTGACCATAATAGGTATATTTCAGTGGACATACATACATTTGCTGAATATCAGCAACAAATGTGGGCAGGGATATAAAATGGTACCTTATATGATGGAGCATATGAAACAACAGCTATTTTCCTTCCAACATCTTGGTCTCCAGCAACTTCCTTGATATCACTGGCATTACAACTCTTGCTGCTCTCTAGCTCAACCGATGACCTGTTAAATCAAGTATTGCATAATTAAAAATTATAGAATCGCCATGACAATTTGGATTGATGTGTGCCATGATAATCAGAGACAGTATATTCTAATACGACCTTTTGCTTGAAAAATAAAATAGATTGTGTCAGGGATACTTTTACAGAAAAACCACAACCAATGAAATTTTGGTTTTGTAAACTATATTTTTAAATAAAATTATTTTAAATTCCATTTACCCTAATTTTTAACAGGAAGGTACCGGTATATTAATAAAACAATGTAAATAAACACTGTGAAAAAGTTCATATCTTGGGTTTTAATCTAAGGTTCAGTTTATGTCCCTATCCTGATTTTATTGAACTCTGCAAATTAATGTTACCCCAAAGAGACAGTTAAATTTTTGTTGTGCATTTCATTGCCATACTTTTGGTACCGCATACCTGTTAAGCCGTTGAAAGTTTATTGTTTCTTTTAACTTCTCTAGAGCTTTGCTATTTCCTGCAAGCCGTGAAAAGTCATTGATGTTATGATGAGGTGAAACTGCTGTTGGGCTCTTCCAGGTTTTTAATAAACCCACACCGTTGTTGTATACTGGCAATCGTGTTGACTCTTCAGCTGTCACTTTCTTTCCTTCTTCTGTATTTATCCAAACACTTCTCGGCCTCTCATTATATTTTACTGTTCGGTTTATATAACCCTTTGAAAAAGGAGATGATACATCAGCATGCTTTCGGATAAGTTTCGTTCTTTGTGGATTTCGTGGTTCCTGCATTTTCTTCTTGTTGTTATATCGTTTTACCTGACCTTTTAGTCAGTTTGTTTTCTTCATAAATAAAACAACATTTCGGTCTAAACTGCTGGACGAAAATAAACAAAATTGGCTTATCGTAGCCCATAAAAGAATATTTAAAAACATTCACCCGTTAAATTGTGGCACCTCTAAATACTACAGCCTACAGGATCGCTTGGATCGCATGAATCGCCATGATATTAATGTTAGGGTTGGGGTTAAAGTTAGTTCTGGGTTTAAGATTAGTGTTTGGTACACGGTTGGAATTACTTTCCATAGCAATCAAAGTGATCCAAGTGCTCCAAGCGATCCTGTACTATTTATAGCAGTGGTTCCCAACATAGGTGTCGCGACCCCCAAAGGGTGTATAATTTTTCATTGAAACATTTCATTCGGACTGCTTTGTAGCACAATGTTATTGCATCAGTATGCCTCTACTGTGAAGTCATATCTTCCACTGTGATGTCATAAACTATGACCACATGACTTTAAACGTGCAATAGCTGCATATTAGACCTCTATTAGGGAAAAAGCTTAGTACAGTATATTATACAACAGAAATCAGTCAAGACTTGAAATTGGTACTTGTTAAGGGGAGCATCGTCTACAATGTCAACCATCGCACTAATTTGTTAATAAATGCAAGTAAAACATTTTTGTGCTAACTTTCTAATTTTGCATTTAGGAAAGAATGTAAGTGTGGGTCACAGAATCTTCGAAAATTTTTAAGAGGGTCACCAAGACAAAAAGGTTGGGAACCACTGATTTAGAGGCACACGTTAAATTGTTGTAATCAAGGTTTGAATGCCTCAACATATTTTGTAATAATCCAAAAAACATCAAAAAAGGACCACCCACAAGTAAGAATGTCCATTTCACAATTCTACATAGACTATTTCCAAGGTATCAACTACCGGTATCAATTTATAAAAGAAACACGCAACAACGCGAAATGTATGCTCACGCGGGAAACAATTCAAGATCTTACAGGCCCGTATGAAAAGTACGTCAATTTTCGCCGAGATCTCGAGTGTGCAAGCACCAAATATTTAACGGTGCAGTGTGCAAACGTCCAAGAGTGCCCGTATGGAAAGTACGTCAATTTTTTCCGAGATCTCAAGTGTGCACACGCCAAATATTTAAGTGTGCAGTGTGCAAACCTCCAAGAGTGCAAACTTTAATTGTGCACAAATTCTCCTTTTTATTACTATTTTGTAAAAATCTTAAACAAACGTATTATCTATTCTAAATCTATCGTGTCCATCAGCTAACATATCTATCTACGTAACAAAAAACGTACTGACAGTAAATTACCCGAGGTCCAGAGGTAGGTTTACAGGTTTGTTGGAAATTATACGATTTTTATACTGCCATCTCACAAGCATGTGTGAAATTACCCAAGTGTGCAAAGACGCAGGGAATAAGAAAACTCGAGTGTGCAGCTGCCGTACTTTCCATACTGGCAATCTCCTTTTTATTACCGTTTTACCAAAATTTTAAACAAACATATTATTCTATCCTAAATCTATGGTGTCCGTCAGCTAAAATATCTATCTACATAACATAGGGTCGGCTACATAACAAAAAATGTACTGACAGTAAATTAACCGAGGTCCAGAGGTAGGTTTACAGGTTTGTTGTGAAATTACCCTTACAGGTTTGTTGTGAAATAAGTGTGCAAAGACGCAGGGAAAAAAAACTCGAGTGTGCAGCTGCCGTACTTTCCATACTGGCTTACAGGGATACAGGCGCACAGGAAAAAATAAAGAGGTTAACTTGAAATAATTAACAGACTCGGCAACATGCGTTTTAATGTAGGATCCTCTTTAAAACTAAAGACTCCCAATGCTTGGATACGGGCAACACTAAAACCTGAGGGAAAGAGAGAAGTAGGAAAAATGCGGTACCTCTAAATACTACAGGACCGCTTGGATCGCATGTACCGGTTAGCGCTTAAATCGCTTGGATCGCTTGGATCGCTTATTACACTTCGTAATTACAAAAGCCATGATATTAATGTTAGGGTTGGGGTTAAAGTTCGTTCTGGGGTTGAGATTAGTGTTTGGGGCAGGGTTAGAATTACTTTTCATAGCAATCTAAGTGATCCAAGCGCTCAAAGCGATCCAAGCGGTCCTGTAGTATTTAGAGGCACCCGGAAAACTGCTCACTAAAACAATGGAAACTAATTCTTAGCCTGCCATAAACACTTATCTTAACCCCAGAACAAATCCTAACTTCAAACACAACTTTGAAACTAATTTGAATGCCCTAATCTTTATTTTAGTGTGCAGTTTCCCTCTTTCCTTACTTTTATTTTTTCCAATTGGATACTAAAACGAGCACTAATCAATAAAGTGGAAATCACATTATGTAGAGCATAATGGTATTAATACTACACCCATATACAAGCTTTAAAGTTAATAATGCTATAACTAGCGGGTTAGCTCAAGCGGTAAGAGCTTCAGTGGTCTGCAGGCAGTCGAAAAAATTAAAACAAACGGCTGGTTAAACGTTCATGCAAGGAACTTTAAGCATAAAGCATAAACCCAGTCGGTTATTGGGTTCCACTAAAAGTTAATGGATGTATCATCATAGGCAACTTACTGCAATATATCCCATAAATTGATAGTAGGCGTGAGTTAATCAAAACATGAACATACTACTATCGTAATGCATAATGCAACTGTTTATTTTAAATTATTAACGTTAACTAGCGACACCACGCGTTGGAAGATTTTTACAATCCCAGGCCAAGGGCATAGAGGTCGTATTACTTTAGTTTAATTTTTTTTTCACGATAAAAACACGCCAAAGGATCGTCTTTGGAATAATTGAAAACGGAATAAAAAAACAGCCAAACGACATTTCTTAAAACACGTTTGTATTTAAATCAATTATTTAGAGTAGGTTTTGCCTGAGGTAGCCTCTAAACCTGACTTATAATTAAAAAAATAGGGTAAATTGAGAATAGTTTAGTTTTTTTTTTTTTTACGATGAAAACTCGTTTGGTTAGCTGATTGTGACGTATTTGTCATGAACTGCTAAAGGCTCGAAGCGCTGGTTAAGTGCAGTTACGTAACACGGACGTTGTCCAGATTTTGAACTGGCAGAGATCGAGCGTTGGTTACAGGAGAACGGAGTGAGTTGCTGAGGGTGAAAGCCAGCAACAGGTTTTGATTTTTTATCCTCGTGAGTATCAACATTGTATTATTGCTCCAAGAAGCTAGACTAATAGGGGTTATATCCCCTTTCATTGGTTCTATGGTAAATATGCATGAGGTATATCTAGGCCTAAATATTGATAACCCGTTACATCGGCCCTGTGACGAAGAGATGCTGTTTTCTTATCTCGGTGAATAGTTATCGAGTTTTCGCCAACTAATCCTTAATATAGTTTATCATTGTTAGAATGTGTTATAAAAACGTGAAAGCAAAACGAGAGTTTATTTTATACTATATTTTATCAACGGCAGGAGCGTGCTTCTGCTCCCTACATTGTACGTTTATAAAAATAAGCAAATAATTTGCTCCATTCCCAGCAAATCTGGGGCAATTAATGAGGCAGAACAAATTTTCTGGATTTATGTACATGTACTACACGACCGCTGAAGAAATCTATAGGCTAGTGTACCTACAGTTCGAACCGCAAAATAATTTTGTTGTCGCAAATCATTGTTCTAGTAAAAATTGGTATCGCGTAAAAAAAATTTTGTAGTATATATTACGAAACGAAAATTTCGACTTTATAAATACAAAAAAAACAGTATAAAAATACATTAATCGTTGTAAATGTTATGATGTACGCCAATGTCGTGATGCAGGGGTAAATGTTTTGCAGACGACAATTAAGTTTCCGGAAATACTATAATACATATTACGTAATTATGCAAACAGTATAAAAAGTTAGACCCGTTTTATTAAAGTAATGTCGAATTATTTTCTATTGGCTTCGGTATACTGTGAAATATAGTTGGTATTAAACATTTAACTATTTAACGATGGTCTTTTGTAAAACCTTGCTCCATCATTCAGCTAAAATAGTTCACAAAACTCTTGTTGAAAATATTTGCTACGAAATAACTGTGCGACGGTTTTCGAAAGTTGGTCTAGTTGAGCGTAAATTATACATAATATTACGTCATCATTTTACCTACAGTTAAAACACAACAATAAAAATGGGCTATTGATATTTTTGTCGAAATTTGCAGGAATTTCTTTGTCATATTAGAATTAGAGTTTCCTTGCGTCTACATCACCAGTCTCCATAATAATTCACAACGATTCATGCAATTTTATTCATTATTTTATTAACAAGAAAATTGTTAAGAAAGAGACATTGTCCGAAGGAAAGAAGAAGCAATGCTCAAGGCGATAGGAAAGCTTATATCTCTCAGTACAGAGGGCTTAAATACACCCTGACTGGTAATAACTGGTATTTTCAGCAAAGCGAGGAACATCATGAACTCATTCGTAAACAATATTTTTTACGCGTTTTGTGTGCGAATAATAAAAATCTCGGCTAACATCAAGATATTAACGATTAGTAGTCGAGAAATTCTAGCTGCAGTGTAAAGTTTCATGGGTAACCTGATTATGCCGAAGACCTGAGACATAAACGAAGTCAAATTAAAACGCGTTTTCTTAAGAATCGAAGAAAACTCATAATAAATTAAAACGTGTAATATTCATTTTAAAAAATAATAAGTATATTAGTTTAAGTTTGTAACTAGGTTGCAAATGCATTGAATTTTTTTTACCGCAACGTGTACTATGATTAGCGTGTTTCTTGTTTGGCTGTGTAATTCTGTAATAGTTAAACAGCGGTTGGTGAAGAAATGGTGTTAATTGTGCATATCTTAACTATATATTGTTAAAACAAATTTCCGCTGTACGAAAGGGTACTAACTCAAAATTTTTAAACAAAATTTCAGAGGACTTATAGGATTTAGATTGCAGATAACACTTCAATTTCAATTGCTAAAATCAAGGTTTCTTATGTTGGAAATGGTAGTGAAGTCAGGAATATATTTGGTAAAACGCCCTCTACATCAAAAACCACCAACAACAACAAGTTTCATCCAGTTTATTCTTTTTATTAAGCCATAAAACATTGATATAAATTCTGATGAAAGCTCTGTTGAAAGGCGCCAATCCACTGCGCACAAGTGCAAGTAGTGTAGATTCCCTATGTGATTAACTCCTTACTGACTTCGGTCTATCACTGAAAAAACAAAAGGAAATAGTGTCAACCACTATATACTATTAGTTGACGAGTATAGCGTTATATAAAATCTCGTTTTTGTAAACGACTTCACACTTATAATATTGTTACAACTAGTTGTGCATATGTAGCTAATTTAATTTTAGTTGTAGCCACTAATGAAGCCCCTCGACACGATTCAAACACGCAATAATGACCATAGTCGTTTTTTAACAGCTGTTACTGTAGGACTAAGTTCTTTATATTCAAAAAGCGAGCGAAACCAATTCCAGAAGCATCTGTTTTGACGAAACTGCATGATTCCCGGAAGAGGGGGTCAATTTGGATCAAAAATTTAAGATGGATTTCGGGTCAAAAAGCGCACACAAAAAGAAGAGATATGTTTAAAATCGGGCCCCGTTTATTTCTTAAAAGATGACTTCGGTTGTAAATTGCTAAAGTAAAAGTCAGTAAAAGGACTGCGCGAAGTTTTTAGAAATTTCTGGCACGTTTTTGATATCACCAGGAATTAACCTACAATATCTAACTTGTTTTTGGGTGAAATATTGTTTTTCTTAATGGAATTTTAAGTATTTACAAGTTCTTAAGTAACTTTTTACTGTTTAAAGTGACATTTTTTAACAGTAGCCTATCTACTTAAAACACTTTTTAAGTTACTTATTTCAGGTACTTTTAAAACCGTAACTTTCATATTTCTTTTATGAAATTTTATATGGTACATGCTTACCATGTAAAATAAACAGTTTTGCCACGTTTCTTTGCTTTAACTTTGAGTTTGGACATTTTGCTGATCAAGTTAATAGTACTTGCTTTCGGAATGTAATCAACCGAACGCAAATCTTCGTTTTCCAAGTTGTAGTAAGTTTCACTATCAACCTGAATGGAAGTAATAAGCACTCAGGTAGATAATCACCAACCACTCAACTCACTGCAATAAAGTGCAACGCTTGTTGAACTTTGATTCCAACAGAATCACCTGGTTTGACTCCTCGTCTTGTCAACAATTTACGGCCAGATTTAAACACCGCCACATCAAACCTCTTTGCATTTCCCACGTTAGAGTAAACCATCACGCTGCCATCTTCAGTTTCCATTCCTTCATCTAAAGATTAATGTTAGACATTGACAACATATATCACCGGCAACTTACGAAAGAACATCTCCGGAGCTGAGCCGTTATCATTGGAAATCTCAACCTCCCAAACATCCCCCATTTGGGCAAAGAACGGTCCCGTTGTTCGTTGCAACTTGAAGCCACCGGGCGCAGTGTCGATTATAGCAATCTCAAACTCTTGAGGAACTCGTATTGGCCCAACCGATGCTGGTTCCTATACAATTGTTGAACTTAACATGACATAGGTTTACCTAAAAGAATACATGCTCGAACCCTACCGCCCTGTTATTTAACACCCCTGTTGGAAAAATACATTAATAGGTTAAGTACATTATAGGTTTAGTGTGATATCGTTAAAGCATTGGTCGCGACCAAACCAAGTAGAAAGTATTAAATCGAAATAAATTTTCAGATAATTTTCTCGGAATCATAATTATGTATGATGGTAGTTCAATTAAAAAAACAAAGGGGTGATTATTATTAATATTATTTACGCTTATTTATGAAAGAATCTCCAAATTTTGGAGGTATATTAAGATTTAACGCGTGATATATTAAACGAAATACCAGTGATAAATGTTTTAAGCCAGTTGTAACAGTTTTGTTTCTGCGAGAACAAACTGATTGGTTCGTGAAATTTCTAGGAAATCAAATGTCGAAAAAACAATAAAATAGTGTTTTATTATTCTAGAGAATTCCCCCAGGGTAAGAATCTAAATTTTGGGTTTGGGCAAATGTCGGTCACGTTTTTTACTATATCTGAAAAAGCTGTGTTACTTTATTACTTCTTAATGATTTCATTACTTCTAAATGATTTCTTCTAGATGATTCCAAAGGGGCCATGTCAAATTACTTAGGAACCATGTCTTAATTACTTCTAGATGATTTCAAAGGGACCATGTCAAAGCGGAAACTTAATTTGGGAATCGGAAGGTATAATCCGCCGACAGAACAAATTCTTCCTGCCGAATTACTGGCAACAAGATTTATGTCATAAGCGTTACTTTGACGGAGAAGACCTCTCCAAAACGAAGTAAAGTCAATATACGGTACCTCTGCAATTTGTGCTCCAATCCACGGGGTGACAAAGCTGTCAGGATTATCGTGATCCTCCTCGCTTTGGAACATCATGAACCACAAGCTTTCGTCCATCTCTGACAATTACATATGTAATTCAACTATAGCATTACTTGTTATTCTGTAGAACCATAAATTTTCTAGAATATTATGGGTAGAAATTTGACGCAAATTGGTGTGTAACACGGCTGCCATGTTAAGTAGGGGATCGCACGGAAATGGTTATTCAATTAGGGTAAGTCTTTCCAGATAACTACTTTTGGGTGATTTCCAGTCTTCGGCAGACGTGTAACCTTTCCTCATTATAACTTATTTTAGCTTTTATATATTTAAAGCGCTTAATAGCTCCAAAGAAAAAGTTACGTGGGATGTTGCTCAATACACAAATAAGATTAAAATATAAAAGTATTGAGAGTTGCATTTCTACACACCCCAATAAATCTTATGGTTAACTCCTAAAAACTTATAGTTTTTGGTGTGGATATCATGGTGTGCAAATTTGGGTATAAGTATAATAAGTATATACGGTGCGTATATTGGCATGGGAATAACGCAGGCATAGCACATGGAATATATATAATGATATGAGTATATAGTTTGTGGATAAAGTGTTGAAGTTGTATTGCGCACATGGTACAGATATATGTGCGACCACTGAAATACGCTTACGATTGGTCAGAGTGACATCTACTGGACGCTGGGTGACTTCCTTCACGTCTGACTGACTTGATGTGCTAGCAACAGATGCATTTCTTACCAGACTGGTTTGTTTAATACTATTCCTCTGAAATAAAATTGTTTTGTATTTCTGTGTAGTTGGCGGATGAGAGTGTTTACCTCGTGGCCAGCAACTCTGCGTATTGAAGAAAATGTTTTCTTTCTCCATTCCTCATTTAGTGGTGGAGTCAAACCTAGATTCAAAAACAGAGATGCTGTGTATTAGCAGTATATTTTGGCCCATAAAAAAGTACGATAGTTACCGTTAAATATTAAATATTAATAAATATATTTGTTGTGGTTAACAAAAAGAAAATTGCGGGTTAGTAAGCAAGTTAGTTCTTACCAACATCATATTGCGGCGATGACCATGGGCTCTCCTCATTTGAGAAAACGTCCAAACTAGCCATATTCTCACTGAAATACACAAAGTGAAGGAGCCGAACTGTTAAGTTGAAACAAGCTACCTTGAACCAGGGTTGCTGCTGGTAACCAATTCTTTACCAATGGGTTGATTGCGTCTTGGTGGCTTTTTAGGGGTGCTTTTCGGCTCAGCTATAAAACAACATTTTGTACAAACGTTTCTTTAAACGCGAGTTGGTGGTGGTATAACGAAATCCTATATTTAAAATGGAAAGGACTACCTATCTTTTGGGTAGTATCCATACTGGGTGGATGTTATAAGACACTTGTAAATACCTCTGTATTTATACTACTTTATAATATAATTAACGTAAATATTGATGCTGACCCTGGACAATGTTTTTTATCGTATGCAGCCGAGAACCATTGGATTCTGTACAATACTTATGTAATCCACACGAGTAAAATTCACTTACGTTGTACAAAGACAACAATATCCTCCTCTGAGTCGGAAATAGTAGACAGGCTCCTTAGTATGTTCATGTCGTCCGAGTCATCACTGTATAATTTGCTATCATGAGTACGTATCTTCGTGGCGGGCTCTATATAAGGTAAGAGGGATTATCCATAGGGAAAAGTAAAGAACATTCGGAATAGGCAAGGGGGCACACACCCCGTTTGTGTATTGGCACATAAATTGAGTTCTGCCGAAGTATCCTGCTAAATCGTTTCATAATACACGCCTTAATGTCAATAATATCGGCACTGCTGCTGCACAGTGACACTGGTATAGCCAGTCATTCATAGCATGAACCTAGTGGGTTAATGTGTTATACCAAAAAAGACCTCTCTATTATACACAACACACTGCAAAAGCTCGGGTACTGGACGATGGGCGCGAGATAACTGGACGATTAGTTGTGTAAGAACCCTCTCTTGCCTAATTGCGAGGTAATCTGAATATTTCTAGGTGGTAATGCCTGTTGCGTTTACCCATTAATATCCTATCTTAAATAAAACGAACAGAAAACATGAAGATGGAATTAAAATATTCTAGTATGGTCGTGGAAATCGTTTAAAAATCGTAATGGTATAATTATTTAATTCCTATATGTATGGGCATATGAGGTACTTTGTTTGCCGTTACAAAATGTAGGTTCGATTTGCGATTTTGAACGGATTTTCTTTTCTTACCATGTTCAACTTCAGTAGAGCTCTTAGTGGATGGCGAGCCCTGTTTCTTTGAATTTCTTGGCTTCACGTCAGTTAAACTTTCCACTGAACTACTTACTTTCTAAAAGTAACATATTTTTTATCTCTTGAAAAAATAACCATTTTATAACCATCATATTACCTTGGGGCTTGGTGTGGAAGATGGCTCCCCAGCAACGTCCTTATTTCCACCTAAAAATGTTTATATGCTATATTTTAAGGGACTGAAAAAAAAACAATTTTTAAAAATTAAAATAAAGCAATAAAGAATATTCATGTTTATTCTCGTTAATGGGAAAACGCAAGGGATGTTAAAATGCGGACAATCATCAGATCACATTGCGCCCACTGTGTACGGAGCTATTATAGTGTTTTGTGTATAATTTAAACATTCCTTCAATTTAATAGAATCCATTAAACCGCTGGGTTCAGGCAATTTCCGTTAAGTGCCTTCTGCAAGGACACAACGGACCAGCTGGCGACCAGTTTCTAACATACAAGTCTTCGGCTGAAAAGCGGCAGACTAACCAACCAATTTAATCGGGTGGACCAATGTTCGCTGAGTACCTCCACCAAGGACACCCAAATATCGGTTGGATTAATGCTCAAAAAATAGGTTCCAAAAATATATACATAGTGCTACTAGGTTTTAATTGAAACTAAAAAAAGTAATATAAAATACCCGTATGTTGTAATGGTTGTGATGGCTTATTGCTACCAAGGCGGCCGATGTTGGGTTGTGCCCACACGCCTGTGCAAGTTTCCAACACCTAAATGCAAATATATTTGCACATTATTATAAATGCGGTAGCTAATGTAAATATTATACTTATTTTCCGTGTGTTTATTTTACTAAAGAACGCTAGATATTTAAAACTAAAGAACGCTAGATATTAAAAAAAAATTTTTCTTATACAAGAAGAACTGGAAACTATATATAGGCCTAGCTGAGCCAACTGTTTAATTTCGTATTCCTAAATGCATGGGACGTTTCATATGCAAAGCAATGTAATAACCCACGGTACCTTACAGCGGAAAGAAGATAATCTTACGATTGTCCATGTGATTTCGTTTTTAAACGAAATGATATAAGTTTAAATATTTGTGTCTATACCTGCATTGAATAGCGCTAATATCTAGTAACAAAGATAGCTATTATAAGTAGTTCGCCTTAGACATTAAAACTTATCATAGAAAAATATACGGAAGGTTAACAGACATTTGTACCTCATCTATCACAGAACACCATTCATTTCTTGAATCCATATCAGAACATATGAGCGCATATACTCGGTCTGGTGTGTGGATGGTTATTCCATATCCTAAACAAAATGACAAGTAAATGTGGTCCATCCCACAAGCACGCAAGGCGAATAAGGAACTTATTCGGACGAAGCCATGCGTGCTGAGTTGTTACGTTTGTAAGACAATTCTTTATAATCGGCGGATGAGATTGTGAAGCATACAGAAAATGTTATTCTTGTTTACTAGTCCAATAATACTTACCATCAACTGCAATATGTCTGGGGAATCCCCTCATGATACTATAACCAAAAGTTTTTGACCCAAGTCCAATAAATCCTAGCGGATTCGAATCGAGTGGTTCAGTGTAGTACCATATAATAGTGCCAACCAAACAGAACCAACGCTGTCGAAACTTCTCTTTATTTCTCGGCCCAGTTTTGCTCATCCAACCTTCCTGTAATAAAATCCTTTCAGATCCCGCCACACAACGTCATGTTCGTAATTATGTTATTTTCTTCAGTCGCCAGGTCATTGTGTAGAACGCTGTATCGATTAAGGTTAACCTGACCGGCCAGTCTGGTGGTTTAGTCCGATGGCTTTCTACCGAAAGGTTGCATATTCGAAACTGATCGCTAGCTACACGATTGTGTCCTTGTTCAAGGCACTTAACGGACATTGCCTGAACAGAGCGTATTAACAGGTTGTACTAAATAGAAGAAACGTTTGTATCACAAACAACATACTGTATTAGCTCCGGTAACCCGACGGTGGGTGCAAGGTGATTTGACGATTGCCCGTATGTTAACCAACGTTTTCCCATCCACAGGGATAAACACGATAACCCTATTCTATTATATCTTAAGGTTGAAACTTTTAAGAATCCTTACTGACATTCCCGATTGTTTGCCCGCTTTTCCCGACCTTTAACTGTATAGTCCGACAGTTTAGCCTGGTGGTTTAGAGCGTCGCCTTTCTGTCGAAAGGTTGTAGCTTCGAAATTGATAAATAGACCAGTGGAACACCGCACAGTTATCCCAAAATTCAAGGTATTAAAAAAAATAAAAATTGATAATTGGAAGAATTTTTAACGTTTATAGCTGGAAAATATTAGTTAATGAGGTCGAAAACAAGTTGGATTTGTAATAAAACTTTTATTATAATTAGGCATTATAGGTATTCATTTGTTAACGTTTGAATATTAATGAGTTTTATGTAGTAGGCCTTTAATTCGCTTGCACTAAATATTGTGTATAGCAAGTTTTTCACCATGGTTTGGTTTTACGAACGACAGCTGTTTCTTTTTTTTCGGTCCTGTAAGGTGACTTAAAAGCAACATCTTTGACACAAACTTAAGTCAGGTCTTTAAGTGTTATATATTTTCTAGCACGCATCTGTATCCTGTCGATCGCATGCAACGACGTGCTCGACGTAAATTTGAATATAGCCAAATAGGAAAACTAAATTTAAATTTACAAATCGACCGTTTTTTTATGCGATCCAGTTTTGTCATACAACTTAAGTAGTCGCGGTTAAAGCGTTAATCAAAAAATAAACGGAGAACCTATAACAAACCTTTTTAATCCATGTATTAAGATATCGCTGGGCTTCATTCATTGGAAACGTTTTGTACTTGTGCTTAACCATGGCAGCTCTGATTGAGTGGTACCAATCTGAATACACAAATTGTTATTTATTGACCGGGTTAGATTTAGTATTTACCTGAGGTGGTCTTTCCATCATCTCCATAAAGATATATATTTCGACGTGAGCCACTCCTCTCATAAGTCAGTTGCATTCCGTTTACGTTTCCTACTTTCTCGGGAACCATGTATATGTTAACAATGTCCTGTAGAGGAGGGACAATTATGTCATGATCCTTTGAAAATAATTCATCAAACCTTTATTGGAATGACATCTTTTGGAGTTTTGTCACTGTACTTGATAAAATATTGCAAACAGCCTTCCGTCTCCTTCAGTATAAATTTACGTCGTTGGAATCTAAAACAAAGAAAGTATTTAGGAAATTATTCGTTTCATTCTAAGTTTACAAAGTGTAATGCTGTGGTTGCATTGTATACACGCATGTTTATATGACAGTAAGATGATAAAGCAACTTAAGGTGATTTGAAACTCAGCGGAATTATTACTATTACCTGGTGATTCAACTGCTTTAAGTCCTACACATCTCTTTCACATAATGTATTTCACCTGTGGTTATCTTTGGCACGTTTGAACAAAGCCCCCGTTTTTGAACCTTGGTTATACGAGCTCTGTTGTGATTTGTTTTTAAACTCCTCTCTTTCATATTTTGCCCTTATCCATTGCTCTGTATGTTATTATTAATTATTTTAAATATACCGCAATTTCTCTTATGCTCTGATTTACATAAAGCCGATTTCCTCGGCAGGTAACGTAGCGGACATTTTCTGAAACCAGTAGATTAATATGTTTCACTTAAACTGAAAGAAAGTTTTATTGATGTAAAAACCACAGGTAACTTGACGTTGGACGCGGGGTAATAACTCTCTAATATGTTCCCGAGTAATGACGCCATTTGCGTTTCCCACTTACAGTGCCGCGAGCTAAACAAACCTCGTAAAATCTTTGGATCATCGCTAGTGGGTCGGTGATAAAACATCGGCAAATCTCTCTCCCACTCTCCATTCGCATGCTCATTGCCAATTCCCGCGAGAAACCCAAGCTCTGTGTCCGACCACCTGTTTAGTAATATTTAAAACATAAACTCACAAGCTTTAACTACTTCTAAACTAATTACTAATTATGTCCGGATGGTAACTTATTACTCACTGTAGTTGAATGGGTTATATAATACAACTTGTTCCGGTCCAATAGCTTCGACTTTTTAGCTGAGGTTGAACAATCGAAACTGGTCACTGCAATAACTGCGGTAACGCGAAAATATATCCAAGGTAATTTTACCGTTATCGATGAGTGATCTCCTAAATTTTCTTTTTGATGGGATACACCATTGATAAACTACAGTACACTCTGTGAAACCGCAACCTTTTTAGTGGTGGTCGCTAGAAACAAGGCCACAGCACAAACCTAATCTTTCTAAGTTACGACTTTGCATGGGGTTGCGTGAAGGCAATGGGACGTTCGCCCAATTCACCTGCCTGTCTGCTTAATAGTCAATGCAGTCAAATGTCCCTATGTGTATTTCGTATTTTTTCTTCTGCTTTTATTACATTACACGATCGTTTATAATTCGTTACATAGATAATGATTATGACCGCTGAACACAGGCTCCGTAAACCTCATCGGTCGCCCTTCACTATAAAATGTCTTCAGTTTGTCTCTCCTTTTTCATTTGTCTCTCGATCTATGGGCGGTATATAACGCAGGTTGTAATTTATTTCATAAATCTACATTTTGTTATCTGTACTATCGTTTCTTGTCCATTGTTTGTTTATTATAGCGTTTTTAAAGCACATTTAAAAGTGTATTTATCCTGCTAAATTGGGTTTAGGTGTGCCTTTGCTATGTTGATTTTTTGGTCAGTGACTGTTAAATGTGTGCTCTCATTGTGTTGTCAACCCACACTGATTGTGCTTCCTTTAAGACCACGGATAACATGTTTCGATAAACAAAGTGGTTTCCTCAAGCACAAACAATATATTGTACTTGGTTCGACACTTCGTATAAGAAATAGTATTTACGGTAGGTTGATAGTGGAAGCTAATACTGTCTAAATATAGTGGGTATAAGATGTTGTTGACACACTTTGAGATTAATACTTATTGCGATAATTACTGCTTAGGCAATCCAGCTTTAACCAAAAACCTAGCCGTCGGCCGCTTATTAACCGTCAAAAATATAAACTGGGACAACCGTACTTGTGTCGGTGTATCTCGACCACGTTATTAAGTCTCTCTCCAAGTAACCGATGGAACTTCGCACAAGCTTCGCATATGAAGACCCCGACACTCAATGAAGCGTAGCGTGGATCCTTGTCGTAACATTCAGCACAGATTCTATTTCCGGGTTTGTACAACTCGTTCTTTATATCAGTGTTTTTGCCGCTCTCCATGGACAGGCAGGTCGTGCTTACGTTCTAAACCGAAGTTACGTTAAATTGTAATTTGCAACAGTTCCGTAAAAATAACAAAAAATTGGGGCCGCAAGAAAAGTGATGTAGCCCATATATCGATATTACACTTTACTGTTCTGTCGACTGCTCCTAAAAATCAATTTGGCCTGTAGATAATCAAACCGAAATAAGCTGGTATAAATTAATTTGGGCTTTAGATAA
The DNA here is from genome assembly GCA_000149265.1 of Ciona savignyi. NCBI lineage: Eukaryota > Metazoa > Chordata > Ascidiacea > Phlebobranchia > Cionidae > Ciona > Ciona savignyi. The sequence goes on from CH002977.1 coordinate 1,562,282, forward strand.
TCAAACTAAAATAACTTATTCGTCATGTAAGCACTACTACTGCCTGTAAGTCTCTGCATCATTGTTCAACACACGATTCCACACGCGATACACTTTTTACGTCACAGTGAATTGGCGGCTGATTATAAACGCTTGATGACACACACTTTCCGTTTCCTTTGTTGTCAGCATCGCGGTGATATAGAAGTTTCATTTAATAATTGGAAAATAGCTCTTGCACTGGGTGTAATGTACAAACTAGATAGCATAAATTTCAGTGCGAAAAGTTCGGTCAGTTACAATTGAAAATAATTTCTAATCATCACTGTTCAAGTTGTGCCGTGCCATGAGTTTTCCAAGTTTGGCTTCATGCAAACTACATGATTTTGATTGGTATTGGAGTTCGATAAAATTGAAGCTTGCTCGAGTAAGAACTCACTCTGATCTCTATGGTCGGCTGATTCAAAACACAGCTCTTCAGGAAAGCAATGGTATGGCAAAATGGTGGAGGAGGCCCACGTTATATTGGGAGGTCCTTCCGGCCCAACCGTCAGGTCGATGTTTGAAATCAACATTGGTTTCGATAGCGGGTATAGGAGGGAGGACAATGGTGGTGCTCCGTAATTTTGAAAGGGCTTCATGTTTGGGGCAACGAGAGAATCGGTTTCTTTCAGAGATTTCACAAAAGAAAATGAAGCCACTTCACTCGTTCTTGAAAACTCAGTAACATCACTGCAATTACTGTCCGCCGGTGGACACCGGCGGTTAGATGAACCATTATATTTTGTATAGCTTGCTTGATCAATATGATCGTTCAATCTGATGTGCTTGTGTTGGTTAGCAGAGCTGCAGGGTATGAGAAATGTTAACATTTTCCGTCATAGTTTGCATCCTGGACTCACCTCCCAGTACTTGACTTCCAAAACACAACATTCCTATGCTCATCTAATAGACGTGTTGTAGATGGGCTTATGGGAGATAATCCACTTTCGTCGTGTGGTGGCTCAAACGACAGTTTTACTGCGATATTTTAATTTTAATAAAACGCAACCGGTCGTGGAATTACATTAATAAGATATACATTATTTACCTATATTATTAATAGAGGCACTTGAATCTAGGAAGTCGCAAACTTCCATCCTGTTCACCACTGCTCGCAGCTTTCCGCTCTCCAAGTCGAATATGTCGGTAAGGTGCCTGAAACAGTTCGATTATAGACCGCTAATGCTAACCCAGAATTCATTTACTTTGCGTAAGTAAATCCAGGTGCCACATTTCTGGATACCGAAGTGTTCTGTCGCTTTAATTTTTCCGTTGGTATGAGACTTATATCCACTGTCCAAAAGTTTCCTTTGGAGTGAGGACGGGAAGGATCCGGCAAAACCTTAAAATATCATGACTTAACAAAATGCATTATCAAAGCAAACATACCGCACCTTTTTGAAGCATTTATTCTGTGACAAGTTGTGTCGAACAGAGTCGCGCCAACCTTGATATTCCCCCTTAGATATAAGTTGTATTGGCATCGGATATTAATCACTAGGACAATACAGTCGCGTTGTAAGGATTCATCTTTGTAATACCTCGTTCTTATATTTGGGTTGCCGAAACAATTTAATATAACGTGTTCTTTTAATAGATACATTCTCAAAAAGTTCCTAACCAAAATATACAACCAAATCTAGAACTCGGTTGGTATATTCGACACTTTACTTTACACTGACTACCTGATGTAGTTGTACAATTACACGGTGTATGAACTTTGATGTTCAAATTCTAACTAAAAAATACTAGGAATAGCTTACCTTGAAGAATGGGAACATAGAGCTGATGCGGCTGAGTATATCAGATAGTTTTAACATTTTCGTTGTAGAGTTTTGAATAGCGAGCGCGATGAGGCCGACATAGGAATAGGGCGGCTTCTCATATCTTCGGTACCTAAGAAAATTCTGATGATTATCGGCGTATAGTGCTAATATAGTCCAACTTTTTATCCAAGTTAGATCTTCGCCTGGTGTTTTTTCTTCCTTTTCGTATCAGTCCTTTATCTGGAACCTCGTATGACGTGTTGCTTGTGCTGTCAAACTCCATACTTACCCAACACTTTATGTTAACCTACAATAACGCAATTTAGAAACCTATATATATAAGATGCGGAGAGATGCAACGAATTAATGCTGTGCACGAAGCGCTAAAATTTATAATTGCTTTATCTATGTATCACTAGAAGTCTCATTTGCTTTAGATTGCACGAATCATCTTCCACTTCTCCTTTCTCTATTTTGTGGAGTAATTTTATTTGTTAGACCTACAGCAAGAAGGTTTTAGTGCACAATAATAAGAGTTTACTTTATTTCTTTACTTACTAAATAAAAAAGGTTTTATATACGCGGACATACATCATCATATGCTAGTTAGATAGATATACAGTTGCATTTAAATTTTGGTCAGAAACTTAAAATAGGATATCTATTACGTACCAAAACCAGATCGTTAGTTAAATCAAACAATTGGAATTGAAATTTATAATACGCGCTATATATGTATATCGTTGTCCGGTCGCATATCTCAGATTGATAGTACCTCGACTTTCAGCTGAAAGGTTGTGGGATCAAAAATCAGCGGCTGAAATGGTCGATTATGCCTTTGGGCAAGCGACCAGGCAGCTTTGTGTAAAATATATGATTAATGGGTTGAACTACAACTACATGGACGTCTCAATCATATCTTACACTGAAATGTTCCCTTACACTGAAAAAAATAAAACACAAATATCCTAACCTATCCCAATTATAAATATAAATTTTCTACTGCTGTGGGCATTAGGAAATATAAAATTGGGCTGGATTTTTACAAATAATGATCATATGTTTTCCCTGCCAAAACTGATATAATCTTCTTTCAACTATACTATTATCACTTTCTGTGTCGTGCAGATCACGAACAACTGCAGAAAGGGTACTTCTAAAAACAAACCGGCTTGTCTAAGAAAAAGGAATCGTTTTATTCTGATAATTGCCGTCGAACGTTCCTTTCTCCCCTATATCTAATCATGGATTAACCGCGTTTATTTCTCTCGAAGGACTGCAGTCGCATAATCTGAAACAAAGGAGTGTGGCATCTAGGTCAAAATGCGAAAGAGCAAACAGCGTAAGGGCAAATGCGTCCCATTTACACATAGTAGGAATGAGCCCGTTTAAAATAAATATTAGGCTAGAATTTTTTCTTATAAATTTGTAACACGGGATTTTCTGTATGTGAAGATTGTCATTGTTGGTCTTTAAGCAGACACTAAAATGATTCCATATTTTGCAATATTTCGGTAGCCTTTGGGCGAGAATAACTCACTAGCATTTATCAGCACCCACATATATGCCTACATCCACTAATCGCACCCCAAGAATATACATTCACACCGGGCATAGATTCACACCCAAAGATATATCTACATGACGCACGAATTGTTTATTCGTTATTTACCAAACCAATTAGGGAAATTGTTTATTGGTTATTTACTAAATTAAGAAAGTTATTTATTTGTTATTTACTAAACTAATTAAGGAAATAATTTGAATCCATCCCATATCTGCAGAAATAATCGTTACACACCAACATTTTTTACACATTAATATTTTACGCTTGAATGGATTCTGGTTGTCATTGACAACAGTGTGTTGGAAACTGCTTGTTGCAGTCTATTTCACGGATTCACGAAGTTCCACTATCGATTATTACATTAAGTAACGGTATGTACTGCATACTATAGTGTTGTTGTTTTGTTTAGTCAATTAGGCGGTCGTTTATGGGGTGCCTCCAATTACTACAGGAGCGCTTGGATCGAGTACTTGAAGCGCTTGCAACCCTAACTCTTTAAGCGATCCAAGCGAAGTTGTAGTTTATAGATAGATACCAGCAAAAACGTTGGTTTATAACAACCAATAGGTCATAGCGAATATTTTTTGCGTTATCATGCAATTCAGACATGCAATTTTTTCAATGAAAAATTGTCCATACCTGTCATATTGGGGAGTTAGCTGGTGTGAAAAAAAGGCAATGATATTCGAGAAAACTACATGTCGGCACACATTTGTGACACACTGCTGGTATAAGAAGTATGTTGAATTTTCGCGAAACAATTTGATATTTTTTCAAGACTTTATATTAATTGTTTGGCGGGATAATTAATGTCAACTGGTTGAAAACTTATATGTAGAATACAGTCAAAGTTTGAGCGTATTGTCCAAGTATGACAGGCACCAGTGTGAGTAACCTATGTATCATATGCTATGCTGGCCTGAATACTTTTAGAATATGTAACCCTTACTTTAATAATGTGATGAATCAATTTACACATTTTGACAGATTAAGATGCAGCGTGCAGCAAGTCGACGGTCGGAGTCATCCGAGCAGGAGATGGATGGATTGGCAGAGCTCGAGTTAGGTAAGCTGCTGCGACAATATCGGATCATGGATGGAGATAGGAAGGCTTATTGTGAGGAATCACAGAATATTATTCGACGCCAAAGAGCCCAGATTGCTTCACTTCAGGTAACGCATTGTAATGGTTTTAATGTAATGATCTAACATTTAATTAGTATGGTCATAATAGGTGTACAGTTATGATTTTAAACTGGTGTAACGTTTGTGTTCCACTTGAGATTGTTACATGTTTTGCTATAAATTATCGGTTTGGCTTGTGTTGATAATTAGTTTTTTTAAGAATATAATTAATAAACAGCACAGTGTATCTATACATACCAGCATTGTGCTTATCCAAACAGCTGCTACAGAAATCACTCTTTACAAAATAGTTTTGGTGTTTAGTAAAAGTGTTTTAACCCTTTGACGACGACGGAACTTTTGCAGTTTTTGGCACTTTTGAGTAAGGTTGCTTTAACCTTGTTTGCTGCGAATACTGTTGGACTTAGGGAAAAACAATCTATTACAAAGTTGTCCAGTAGATAATTTTCTACAAATTGGTATTTTTATTTTTTTTGATGACGTTGTAGTATTTGTAATGACGTCATAATTAGTAATTTTTTACTCTAATTACTCGTTACTGGTAGCTTGTAGAAGATAGTAATGTATTACAAAAGTGTTCAAAATAATGGAATTGCAATAAAATTTTGAAATTTGTTAGCGCACATAGTCTAGATATGCGGAAACCGAAATTTCGGGGGATGA
>CH002977.1:1573924-1600306 GCA_000149265.1 Ciona savignyi
TCGAATACAATGATAAATTTTTCTAATTAAATAAATAATGATTACCTTTTTAAACATCTTTGGATAAGAGGACTAACTTTCGACAAAATTATATTAAACTTGCGTGTTGAAGTTGGGCGCCATTATCCCAGAAAATAAAATGCAAAAAAAGTTAATTAGAATTTTACGATACTACGAAAATCCATGGAGTGGAACCTCAATTGTTGAGTCCAGGAACATCAAAGCCATGTTAATTAGGCTACCATATGTACAAGTTTTAGTTGACATTGATCACGACTGTGGATTTACTAGGTGGAATAGGTCTTGTGGTGACTCTATCTTTCTTTAATGTTATCGGAGAACTGCACTTTCAAATGGAGCATACATTTGCGGTTGCAATTATGTTAACCTTTAATAACCTTTAACCTTACTTTTATGAATCATGCTTTTTTAATTTTTTTATCGACTCTAATGTCTGATGCTATTATAATAACTTGCTTCTTGACTTTATTTAATTTGTCACCTTTGGTAATGTTGTATGTTAGAATATATTCTTGCCTGTAAATATGTTTAAGGAAATCAGTTAACATGTATTAAAGACAGATTTTATTTTCTTTAAGCTGCTTTGGGTTCTATAAAACTGTTTAGATTACATTAGCACTTTAAAACAATGTTTTATTTCCGTTTATATTTTTTCACTTCCAGTGAGTTCCACACATGGCATGGAGCTAAACTCCGACTGAAAACAAGCATTTTATATTATTGCTTTATGTCTGCGCAAGGTAATAACTGACTTGCTAGCTGCTGTTATCGGTCCCACTACCTATCAAATGTTGCCCCAATGTCATTTGCAGAAATATATTACCGGACAGTGTAAATGGGACATTTTTTCTTTAGATTAAATGAAGTGGAATTGGATGAACAGGGAAGTTGTGAGGACAACCTAGAAAACGTGTCAAGAAGTGGTCTTGATAGTGATACATTGAATAGTAAGTTTGTAGTACATAGTATAAGTTTTTGAATTATAATTGTGTTTATTAAGAGTTACCTTATGAAAGGGTTCATCTAATTAACCACTTTAAAAATGTCCTACCGAAATGCATGTTTTGCACTTACTGTGCCCACCACGGCAAGAAGTTGTTAATCCAGTTCGAACAATGTTTTATCTGGTGCAATATATTTTGTAAGGTTTTTTTTCCTAACAAAAGCTTTAAATCTTGGAAATGATCATGATATTTCACCGTCTAAATACCAGTAGGCTAAATATTGTTTTCATTTTTTGAATTCTTAATTAAACAATACATAGAGGCTATACCCATAAAGAAACTTTAGAAATATAAAGCCAACATGGTATCAATAAAAGACAATCAAGCTTAATTTTAGTCTGAATATGAATAAATAAAATTATTTTATCTTTTATGCTACTTGTAGTACCAATTTTTTTGCTAAACACAACATGGCGTGGGTGATGTTGAAATTGGACATTAAACAGTTACTTTCTCCGTCCATGATTTTTATTCTTTAATATCACTGAATGTAATCATTTATTGTCGCACTGTGCTTCGCTGTGCTTACTTAACCCTGAAAATTTAAATTGCTAATTTAGGGTAAATAACAATTTTGTTTTTGGAAAAAAGGATGAGATTACTATTGGATACCTTGAACATTACTTAACCTTTGCAGAGTGCAAACCATAATTGTTTAAAACTCATAAATTGTTTAGGCTACCACTTTAAACTTAAACATTTTATCACTGACTAGTGTAACCCAAACAATTTTTGGTACATTGAAGTGAGTCTTATCTCTTAAATTTAAACATAAAGTAATTGTAATACTTGGAACATGGATTATATATCCTAATTAAAAGATCGTCTAAATACAGGTATTGGTGTTTAAACTAAATTTTGTAATTAAAGACTGTTTGAGGATAATGCAGAAAAGATTGTTTAAGTCTACTTTCTTGTCTTCATCCTCAACTTTTTAATTTAATTTACTATTTTTAAACAATTTATAGTTTTTTGGCAACAGTGTGTTGTGGAAACATGTGGATTGTAGATGAAACCTCATAGTGCATGTCCATGACCATTGTGTTTAACGGGCATTGTATTTAATGGTCCTCCTGGTAAAATATATGCGAATCTGTTGAATAAATTAACAATAATGCGTGCATTATGCAATACAATCACAATGTAATATCTCTGGCAAACCATTTTGCATGTATGTCGTGTTCTAAGGAGTTCAACGCTTGTGGCGCTTTGTAACCACAGAGGAAAACGGAAGTACCCTATTAATTGTTTTGTAGGAAAGTTAGACATTTGCCCTGCATTTAAAAAAAATACATTTACTGAACGGAGAAGTAGTTTTGGAGGAATCTCGCATGTTTCAGCCAAAGGTGGCCAAAGGAATACTCTCGGCCCAAGTGTGGATACAAGGTACCAATGTGATTTTCATGTACAAACTTTGGTTTAAATTAAGTGGTCCCGCACAGTATATAAATCGCTTGCATCACTGTAAGTGTAATTATATATTATGCTATATATTGTCCGGCCGTATATATATATCTTAGACACTGAAACGTTTTTGTTTGTTTGTACTATTAAAGTGTGTTTATTTATAATGTGGTAATTTCCATAACAGGGGTCCTTTATTTCGCTTGGCAACACTGTTTAAAAAATCGCATAATATGTTATAAATAGTATGGCAAGCTGTATATTTTAAAGAGATTAATAGTAGTTATGCCAACACAGAGCTTCACAATTAAGGGGAAAGAGCGAAACACGGTTGCGAGTCGACCAGGAGAAACACATGCCAGCAAATGAAACTTTAACCAAACAGCAGGTATCAGGTGGGAATCAATAGCATTCGGTGTATGCTGTGTTAACCTATTCATTTATATAAAAGTCAGATTTGATAAACCACACTTTTTAACTCATGTAGATCAATTTGCCACCAAAAAAACTTCCTACTAATTAGTTAACTTTTTTATGGTGGTTAAATCACCTGATCACTGGTTTGAGTAAAGGTAAGTGTTGGAGATTTACCAGACAAAAGTTCATGTTTTTTTGTTAGTAAAACGGTCCTCTTTCTGATATTATTGGGTCTTTCAGAAATAACTACATCTGCTGTAAGATGTGGGCCTTGGTAATTAAACTCGTTAGCTGTAGTTAAGTAATGTTTTAGCCACAAATATTTTTTTTACATATTTTCATCACAGAAACAGCTGTATTTAATGTGAAAAAAGTCTTACTTATCCACCTATTTGTGCTGCCGTCATTTAAAATTTTAAGTTAAAATCCTTTAGGAACTACATAATATTTTGCATTATTTGTACACCAGCATTTAAAGAAGCATTTGATTTGTTTGACAACAATGGGGGTGGAACTATCGATGCGCTTGAGTTGAAAGAAACTTTAGAATCAGTTGGAATTCTACTTGATGAAGCTGAGATACATGATGTTATGATGAGACTTGACAAAGATGGTAACCTGTTGTTCTAAGTCTATATATATATATCCTGCAGTAACCAAGAGTAATTCCTAACCTTTCATTTTAGTGTAAATTAATGAGGATAGCTTTTTCAGCAGCTGTAATCAATTTTGGTTCACAAGACTGGTGGCATGATATATTCTTCCGGCACGTTGGTCTAACGGTTAAGTGCGTCGCCTTTCAATCGAAAGGTCGAAGGTGCGAAACTGGTCGCTAGCTAGTCGGTTGTGTCCTTGGGCAAGGCACTTTACAGACATTGCCTGAAAAATGGGTTCTACCAAATTAAAGGAACGTGTCTATACGATTGCCCGTGTGTTAACCCCCTTGGTTTTCCCATTCACGGGGATAAAGATGAGTCCTATCCTATCCTATCCTATCTTTCTAGTAAACTGTGTGTTGTGCATTAGTATAATATGTCTGGATAAAGCTGTTGTTTTGTACTGGCAGGTAACGGGGAAATAGATTTTGATGAATTCTTGGATTTGATGACCAACACAGAGATGTTCCTGGAAGCCTTTGGTGAGATGTTTAGAATAAGATTTTTATGTTTTTTTTCACTGGGGAATGGTTGCTGGGGGATTTTTCCTGGAATTGTCAGATACCTTGCATTCATCGCTGGGTTAATGGAGCTATTTTAATGTGTTGTATATGCTTGAGAAGTTTTACTAGAACCCATTAGTGCACCAGGTAAGTGTTCACAGAGTGCCTTGTCCAAGAACACAACTGACAAGGTAGCAACCAGTTTTGATACTGTATACCTTTGGCTGAAAAAGGAATACCCGAACAAACCATTCAGCCAGCTAAATTTATAATCTTAGAGTAATATTTGTTTAATTGTGTAACATACTTATGTGGTGGTGGCTTGTGTGAGGATTCTCTTATGATTGCTAAGGTTGGTGTTTAGTTAGAACTAAGGATATGCAAAAATTATGCAGCGCTAAATAATATAGGCAAATGTTATGACAATTACACTATGTGTTCTGGCTGGAGATAAAAATTATTTCTGCTGGTCCATATATATAATTTTTCGGACATTTATTAATAAACGGACTTAAACTTGTTAAAATTTCACCAAATTTATCTTAAATGTCATTGCCCAATTCCAGCAACCATGTTTCAAAATAAGATAAAACTTTTGTAACTCTTTATAGGATAATGTTTGTAAACTTTTCGTTGAAAAAATTAAATGCAGCTCCAATAAAATTGTTTAGTTTGGTTAGCACTTTCTTGTGAATAATCGTTGTAAAGTGTAACCATAATTTACGGCGTGGTTACCTAATGCAGTGTGGTAAAAAGTCAAAAAAATGTATCATAACTTACTCACAAAACATCTTAAATGCACTTGCGGTACTCTTAACAACATTATACCAACCCAAAGTTTAATTTCAAATGAACTTTCTAAATTACAGTCCAATTACGCTGCTGTGATTGTTTAATAAGCACAAGAATAAAAAATGGAAATATTAGATTTGGACAATTCTGGCATCCTCAAAAGTAACTGGATGTAAATATTGTTATTGTTTTTTTTTATAATCCATTATACCAATGTGTCTAGGCAACATAGGTCTTAAATTTAAACTCCTTCTATACCACTATATTCATATTCGCATAAACGTTTTTCGATTTAAAGGTTGTCTAGGACTTAGCAATTAAAAGTAACTAATGAACAAACCTTATAAAAAAATCTGTTTCATATTCTAACAGTTGGCTTATTGCTACTTTGACATACCATCGTCTGTAGATAGCAAAATCAAACAAGCTGATAGCTAGTTGGTTGTGTCCTTGCGTTGGCACCTAGCAATTATCGCTCAGCCTGGTGGTTAAAATTGTTGAATAAAAATTATAAAGCAATGTTTAAAATTATACCACATACTACATAGCTCCGGTAATCTGATGATGGATTAAGGGGTAATTTAGGGATTGCTTATATGATAAAGTCCCTTGGGCCTTTACATTCACATGAATAATACATAAATGTGATATTCTCCTTAATGCGGTTCAATTAAACGTAAATGGTCAACAAGTTTTTTGGTGAATTTTTTATCATTCCTGTTGACACCTTTACTTAATTTTTGGTAGATGCAACCTTAGGTTTGAAAAGTTTAAACTAAACATTATTGCTTAATATAGTTAAAAGAAAAGGATTGACTTTTTTAATTTTCATAAGTATAATTTTCAAAATTTACAAAGTTTACTTTAAAAATATTGCTTTTGACCTTGATAACTGGACCCTTACTCTTATAGACTTTCATTAGGTGCGGTTTAGTTTTAACACACTTTTATGTATTTTTTAATTTTTTTAAGCTAAATTATGATTATCTCACAAACTAATATGAGTTTCCTTCGGAATTCTCACATTAAAAAATTAAAGATATACAACACGAATGAGAAAAACCTAACTGGAAAGAAAATTACCCGGTTTATTAGATATGTAAATGAGGTGGAAACCCAAAACTAAAATAAATAAATACAGAATCTAAATACAAACAAAAAAGATATGTATTCTTCACACCTGGACAAGGTAATCTGACGGTTTCTTTTGTGCTAAATCTGCTAAATTTAGTCACAAACCAACAAAAATGCAGCCTCCAGACATGATGGATCAACTGAAAACCACCACAAGGAGCGTGACGTGTTGCTGTTTGATGCATTGACTGAGTTTATGAAGAAATCTGCTTTGAAAGATGCTCACGAAATAGTTGGGTAAGCACTGTCATATTCACTTAGCATTAACCATCTTCCAGCTGGTGCTCACTTAAGTCTTTATTCTTTTTGTCTACATTACATATGCTTTAAGTTCTAATATTTGCACATGTAAATAAGTTCCAATGTGGCAGCTATTACGCAAAGAAATACAAGAAAGTGGTCAAGTCATATAATGCGAACAAAGGTGCCCATGTTGTTGGACATTACGCAGATGGTGCCCGCTTGATAGGCCTTACTGAGAAGCAGATTGTCCAACAACTCAAGAAGTTGCAACTGTGTCAGACGTTTGAAAGTAAGTAAATGTTTCGCTTACATCCAACGTATTTATGGTACCGGTACTAATTTTCAGATAAAGGTGAAAAAGAAAGTCCGTATGCACAGCCACTTCAGCTGTCTGTGCTACGTTCTGTGACCACATCTACACCAACCAATCGATCCCGAAGGAAAAGAAAACAAAGGTCACACAAAACTGATGATACAGATAGATCAAAGGGTAATAAATTTGCTAATTTTTTATGAAAATCTAATGATTTTACTTATATTCTGGTAACTCTGAGCTAGATTAATTAGCAACAAACTATTTAGATTAGTTTATAAATAAATTAAAAAAATAATGGCTTATCCCAACTTTGTAAATCAGTTAAAGATATAACTAAAGAGTGTCAACCATGTGTTTAACCACCACTATTTGTAAAACACAATTTGTTTGGTATGCGGCGCAAGCAGGGTCCCTGACCACATTTGGTGTATTTTATACAAGTATTTAGTTTGTGTCTGCAAGCAGAAACGTATGGGTTCCTGAGGTAACAAGCGATCATGTTATCAACGTTCATTAGACAATTTATGTCATTGTCAGATATGTACACGTCAGGTCCATGATATCCAACATTCCAGAAAGTTTTAACCTAACTTCCATAATTTTGTTTTCTTAAGCATAAATACATAGGTCCCATAGTTACCAAACCAACTTTTCCATGATTTCTGCATATCTAGACCTTGTTCTCCAACAAATGACCAAGTTTCAACGCGATTTCATTATCCCTTTTGCCATTTGTGCCATGTCTGTCAAGCGTTTGACGAAAAAAACCAAAAAATTAAAACAAAAACAATTACAGTGACTTGACTAAAAAAATAAATATAAACATGCACAATTAGTAATGGGATCAACAACTTATATGGTAGAAACATTTTTTTAACATACCAAAATCTTGTGTTGTACCTGTTAATATAGCAATTACAATAGTATACTAGAAAAACAAAAAAATTACTTAAAATATGTAAAATTAAAAATTATGTTCTTCTCTTTAAAATGAAGTGTTTTAATAATTTGTAAATATTTTTTTTAATTTCAAATAACTGGTATCCAATTATCACAAAAGGATTTATGAGCTATTGTAGGAGGAAACTTGAAGAGCGAATCAATAGCAATTCACAACCGGATGATTGACAAGCTCCCGGATAGGTCATCTCTTGCTCGCCATCCATCAACATCCATAACCAACATCACTCAGTATATCCCACCACCAAGAAGGAAGAAACGAATTGTTTTAAAGGTTAGCTTTACTGCTCTCCTACCAGTACTACAACAAGGAAAACATTCTGTAATTCATTGAAGTATGTCAATAACATTGTCCCTAATATTTAGATAATCAACAATGACCTCTTTCATAAAGGAGAGGCTAAGTCAGGTACAAGCCCCGTTAAGGAAAATCGTAAAAAGGTAAGTCCAGTGGTTGTATACAACCATCTTTTTTTTTATTATCATTATATGCATAGAAATCGAATATGTTAATATGTCCGTTTAAATTTACACATACAAACAGGAAAGAAATATCCAATCAAGGTCCAACTTAAAATAAGTGTTAGCTATTGTGTAATAAATATGTAGTTGTATATCTCCCCCAAATCAAATACGTAATTCGTATTTTTACTTCCAATATAAAAATAAAAAAATGTTTAATCAAGTTAAACATTTTAGAGTTGTTGGCACTTTTTCTTTATTTAAATCGTTATTTTGATTCGTAAGTTTGAATTAGTAACTAGGGAACCCATTAGTTTCTGTTAGTAAAAACAGACATTATACACTTTGTATGTGACATAGGAAGAGTGATTGGTTAACCAGAGAAAACGTGCATTTCTGCATGCAGTAATATATACATTTAAAAAATAGTGCTGGCTACCACATGGTTGTCTATCTAGTTATATAAATAATTGACGAGTCGTATTCATAAAAATCTTTGATATATATTCATAGAAATCATCAATTACCAACCAACATAAAGATGAGATAGAGGAACACAAACCAGGATGGTTAAGTCAGCGTAACAAGATGTTTAATGTCGTTGTTACAATGCCAGTAAAATACAGCCACGTCCAAGTGGACCACTTACCCAAGCTAAGAAAACGGGTAATTTTAAACCTTTCTACAATCTATTCATTAGAATATCACATTTCCATAGACAATGAAAGTTTTTTTTTCGCTTTAAAAATATTATAATTTCAAATATTTGACATTATACCTTGGATTAGTAGTCATGTAGTGGTATTTTTGTTTGTTTTAAGACTAGTTGAACTTTCCAGGTGGAAAAAGCCAAGCAGCAATTCAGCGAACAAATATCAATGAAGAAAATTGAAAACAGTATCCGTCATTACAGAGAACTAGATTCAAGAAGAATACCATCACCCACTTTATATGAACATTTTCAACGTGTAAGTATCTTTATCAGCCATACTAATTAAAGGTCTTGTTAGTTTCTGCTTACAGTGGACAGGCAAACATTTTGTTTCATCTAGTTGTTTCAAAGATGAATATTCTATCCTATCCTATCCTAGTTACCCATTTGACTGGTTTGCTTTGGTCCCTTACTATATTGACCAATTATGTTGAAACTTTCAGGTAAGTTATCACATAGACTGATGACTAATCTGTGTAGTTGTGGTCTTCACTGCAGTTAACAGTGAAAAAGAAATCTTTTAATCAAAAGGTCATATAGAATACGACATTGATGTTTTATCACTGTAAATGGGAAAAGAATCGTTATTACATAAATAATTGTTGCATTATCTTAAAACCACAGTCATCATGGTGGTCTTCCTAGGTTTAGCACTTTGCAACTCATCGCCTTAATCCAAGGGGTTCTAGAGTATCCAATTTAAACTAAAATTTACTAAACATACAACATACTACACCAGGTGCACCATGCACGAGGCAACAATTACATTTGTTTAATTCAGTTGATCTGCACACTAAGTTAAACATTATTATCCTTACTAAATTGCGACTTGTTCACCAACCGATATCAATTAATTCTGTGTTAATGTGTGACAAAAAGTGTCTGCTCATTTTGAAGACATGTTTACAATTTTTAATCTAGAATATGGACATACTGACCATTATAATGACATTAACAATTACTATTACATTTTTCCAGTTGAATAGCTAGTCTAGTTTAGTTTATTTTTTGTTTCCACGATGAAAACATAAATCAGGATTTTTGAAAAAAAAATGGAAAACGGGAAAAAACGGCAAAACGACAGTCGTTAGAACACGTCTAAAAAACAAGCCATAAATTATTAAAATCCGATAAAATTAGACGTGGCCGCTAAATCCAAATAAAAAAAATAAATAAGATAACACTAAGCCTCGAAGAAAAGTGTGCGGTAAAGAGACCCGTGCAATGGGGGAGTCATCTTTAGGAGAAGGGGTGGCCTGGAAAGTAGAGGCCACAGTGGAAAAAGAAAAACCCCAAAAATGAAATTCCACTAAAAAGTTTCAAGCTAATTGGATTAGTTCTTTCGCCGGCCGTTTGGCTATAAAGCTGTAGAAACAAAACTGGATGTTAGCTAGATGGTTGTGTTCTTGGAAAAGACACTTACCAGACATAGCTCCTACCCTTAAACTAAATTATGTCTTCATCATATACATCACACTGTGATAGTAACACCTCTTTTCTTTTCTTGTTAACCAGGATAAAACATGAATATCCTGTCCCATCACTCCGAAAACAAAAAAAGCATAGAAATTGTTGAATGTGTTGTTTCTTTTTTCTTTATATCGGTAATTTAAACTCGTTGCATTTTTTCACTCGCGCCACTCAGTCTACATTAAGAAAAACGGTTTTAAAATCTTTAACGGTGTTTCTAGAAGTGAGAATTATTGTTGAAGAAAAGAAATTAGTATCGACAGGACTAATAAGTCGGAAAGTATTACAGATAAACATTACGATAGTTTCTCGACGGCGAGAAACAATATGACATGCGATGCTGTAGTATTTACAAATGAACATTCCGATGCCATAATGCGACATTGCCGAATGATAGTAATACACTTACACTGAAATTTCTTCGGAGTTGCAAAGAATGGCACGACAATTTGGAACGTGGCGAAAGCGAATTACAACTTGACGTTGTGTCGCAATTGGATCGTGCAATTGGAAAAGGAATGAAATTGAGCCGAAGTTGTGTTATGGGGATATCAGTAATTGCAGTTATCTTGATTATGTCGATAATGAAATGGGTTTCCTTGTGTTTAAATGGTGTTAAAAAGAGTGGCAACAGGAAATGCGGCATGAAAAATGCAGTAGACGTGGCCGAGAAAAACTATTTGGACTCCGAAATTTTTGCTGTATTGCGTCACACTCTCGTTGAAATGGTTGACAGTGTATTATTCAAAAGATATTGATGCCTCGGCGAAGAAACCATGGTGGTTTGTGATAAATTTTGTCTTTGACCCTGGGGCTTATCTCGGGTGGGACCGGTTAATGCGATGAACTGGTTCGGATTACAGGGACGTTTAGGCAACCATCGAACCGTAATGAAGATTTGTGTTACATCGAGCTAATATATTAATTTTTTTGTGATAAGGGAGAGTTTTTTTGAAGTTGGGAGACGCTTCAAAAATTTTATATTTCTATGAGGTGCTATAATGTCTGTCGTTTTTGCCGTTGTTCTCTCTAGTTTGACTGGTAGTGGTAATATGATAATTGGCTTGTGTTAAAATATGTTCATTCGTGAGCACAAAATCATTTTTATTCTTTATCATTTAACCTTTAAAAAATTGACAGGTGTTCTGCGCATACAGCAGTGCAGAGACCAATAACAGAACCTGTGTTTCTGCGGATCAACTAAAGAAAGCAAGCCAACATAACAAGTTTACGAAACAAAGACCTCCTCCTTTCCCATTCTACTTCTCCCATACAAAAATAAAATACTAGCATTTTTTGGAACCCCAATACACAACTGTGTGTGTAAAACCACAATTGGATTTTCGTCCGGCCCGATGGTCTAGCGGTTAAGTGCGTCGCCTTTCAATCGAAAGGTTGCAGGTGCGAAACTGGTCGCTAGCTAGTCGGTTGTGTCCTTGGGCAAGGCACTTTACGGACATTGCCTGAACCCAGCGGATTAATGGGTTCTACCAAATTGAAGGAACGTGTCTATCATATACAACACACTGCAATAGCGCGAGGTGATCTGACGATTGCCCGTGTGATAACCCCCTAGGTTTTCCCATTCACGGGGATAAACATGAATATCCTATCCTATCCTATGCTTTATGTTTGTAAAACTCCCCTAAGGTACTTAATATAATAATGGTTTAGATAAATCTTAATTTGGCAGGGTTATTAATAAAGGTTCTGAGGATCATTTCAGATTTTTACCCAGGCAAAACGTATTTCCGATTTGGCCTGAGCTATAGTTTCAAATCTGAAATGTCGCCAGCTTTTTAGTATAAAACAGTCGTCAAAGTAAAAACTAGAGAGTGTCAACCACGTGTTAACCACCACTGTTTTTAAAAACCTTTTGAGTGCACGCTTAATGTTTCTGCATACGGAAATGGTCGGGTGTTCCGATTGCTTAATCACCCTTGGTATATATGGGTATATGGTAACTAATAGGTACGCACCCGACTGACCAATTCAAACTTGATATCTATCTATATTTCTAAATGTAACGAACCAGTTATTTGCCGATCGTCAAATCGTTTAATAAGACACGGCTAAGTAATTTCGAATCGGTAATTTCATTTTAGAATATATTCCCGAACCATCAATTGCACGTTTGTATATTTCAATTTGAAATATATATGTTAAATGTTTTTTCCCAACGATCGAACGACTTGTTTTAAGATATTGGTTTCTACTAGTCACCTTTTGCCTAACCGCCCTGTGCGCAATCACTGTAAGCCAACTATCCTACAGCTACTAGACTTAGTTTTATGACGGCAGGAACTTTTGGACAGTCAAGTTATTTCACCATAACTAGTCAATCCCCCCAGCAGCCGTTCAAGCGCTATATGCCCCAAAAAGCTAATTTCTTAAAAAAAACGTTTTGGTTTTTAACGTTTCAGGGGAATTTCCCTGGATTTATTACCCAAAATTTTGTTTTCTGCATATCTTGTCTTACAAATGTCAAATTTTCATTGCGATTCTATTATTTCTTTTGGTAGATATCGGGGCGACATGGCATGCTTGTCACAATTATGATTTGAGAACAAAATCTTATTTTAAGGGTATTTCCTTAGGAAATATTTTTAGTTCTTCTAAATGTTAAATCAGTAGCTAATGCACTAACATTGCACTAAATCTGATAAAAATTGTAGCAGCTGTTTAATCGCTATAATGCTCTAAAAGCTATTTTTTAAAACAAAATCTCATTTTTGTTTTGTAACCCCCCATGGGAATTTCCCTGGATTATCACCTAAAATTGTGGTTTTTGCACTAATTCTAAGCGACCAATGTTGTTTTAACCCAAGATGGGCTAAAGTTTCCATGTACGAATTTCCCATTAATTCCCCCTTTGGAACATGCCCGGGGGGCGACATTGCTATTGCCAGTTGGACAAAAAACCGGGACAAAAACCAATTATATGTCCCCATTTTTCCAAATGAGACCCATAGTTAGGCAAGTCTACCGATATTGAGTGTACGGAGAAATCTACACAATCTGATACCCAGAAACTATTCATTCCCAGTAAAATCGGCCGGTGCGTCAACATTCTCTGGACTTTCAAAAAATATTATAACAAATTTCGCTGCAAAGACGTAATCACACTACCTTGGTTAAAATCAAGAGAACTTTGGTTTTAGACAAGTTAGGTTGGAGCCCGCTCAATAAGATTTATTTACTTGCGTAAGCCAGCAGATACATTTTAACCCAGTCTTTTACGTTGAGCACACTGTCTTCTACTGTAACCGACTGTTGAAAAAAAAAAAACGATTTTCCCGTGTT
Organism: Ciona savignyi; assembly: GCA_000149265.1. Lineage (NCBI taxonomy): Eukaryota > Metazoa > Chordata > Ascidiacea > Phlebobranchia > Cionidae > Ciona > Ciona savignyi. Next base: position 1,587,322 of record CH002977.1, read on the forward strand.
GCAAAAAAGTTTTGCCGATTGCCTATACAAAAAAGTTTGGAAAAGTGTAATTAGAAAAAATTGCTCATAACAAATAGTTTTGCCAACTGTAAAAGTGTAAGATCAAAATCAGAGCAATGAACGAGCGAAAATTGACACTTTCAAGGAGTAAACTATCAGTTTAATAAATGAGTTTCAATAGCACAATTAAGTTCATGATTTATAGGATAAAATCGATTCAATTACTCTTTTAATTTATATACCCTCCGAAAGGACAGCTGAATAAAACGATGGATCCCCTGGGTCCACTGCAATTCCTTTCTTTATTTTTCCGTCGATACACGCTCGTGCTGTGTAACAATTACATAGTAACTCCAATAAATCAAGTTAAAAAGTAAGAAAATTATCAGATATCCGACACGAAAGATTCTGTCCAAACATGCTGCTTCTCTTCTCTTCGATCGAATGCAACAATAATATGTTGACAGTCTTGTCGTCTTAGACTAAAACAATTGAGGAGTTAGCATTGGGGGCAGGTTGTTCATGTTCATAACCCACCTTGCCTGGTTTAGATTTGGATTGTTGTTGTTCGTTTCTTTGAGTCATCATGTAATTCAAAACACAATACTCAAGGACAGTTGAAAATACGAACAAGAAACAAGCCCACAAATAAATGTCCATGGCAGTAAGGTAGGAGACCTATGACAAAATTAATTTTGATGTAAACTTATTATATTATGGTTTACATTTACTGGATCGCGTAAATACCTTTGGTAAGGAAGACTTTAGACCAGCAATTATAGTTGATATGGTAAGCACGGAAGTCACGCCTGAATATGAAAATGGCACATTCTTGGTTTGACTTCTGAACAAGTATGTTTGTATACGCTAGCCTAGCAGATTTAAACACGAAACCAATATCTTACCTAATGCGACACGAGCGGGGACGGATCTGGGATCGACCCACATTCCCAAACCAGCCAAGAAAACCATCGCCATTGCTGGGAAATAAGATTGAAAGAACACTGACAAGAGGTAGCGTTTTAACTCGAAGCTCACGGATAACGTACAATGCATCACACCTGAGACAATTATAATGTTGTTTCATATTAAAATTGGATTCTATAAAGAAAATTGTTTATCCCTTTTCATCATGCATTATAATCAAAGATATCACATGGAACTGCTGAGTACACATGATCATTTTTTCAAACTCCGTGCATGCTATCACTATTTGTGGGTTCCCTTTGAATCCGAAGGGAACACATATTGATTTCACTCTGTTTATTTTTTCTTTTGAAAAACAAACAGGCAGTCCATATCGCCAGATTATTGGCATAAAGGGGTATATCCAATCAAGTTAAAACTTTCAGGAATTTTAACTGACAAGCTCTTAATAAGGGGGGCTATTTTGGACCATTATTGTCTTTATCGGCGATATTTCCTGATTAGACATAGGAATATTCAGTTTAAGTTTGTAAGAAAGTAATATATGAACAACACGAATCAGAAAAATGAAAATAGAATTTAAATTAAAATCCCTAAAATAGAATAGGCATAACCAATTATAATTACAATGTTATTAAGCGTATAAATGTGGTTGAAAAAAAACAAAACCAAGATAAATATAATATACAAAAGGTAAATACAAACAAAAAAGTTGCGATTGTACAATACATATCTTTAACCCTTTACTGGGAAATTTCCTATACCCACCCTATTCCCCATACCCACCTTAAACCGTTTTCCGGGAAACCTCCATCACTTAACCGCACTCAAACCACTAATTTGTCCCCATAATAAAAGGAATAAAATAAACTAATGAGTTAAACTTGTCAGAAGTGTTAGTTATTATGTATTAGATATACAGTGACAAATTGTGAACAAATCATAACAGAGAAACTCCCACCGAGCCCAAGAATATTAGCACATCTACCATTTTCTCTCATTTTATGCATTTTATTGTCGTATAAAATACATTAATTAAAATTTTTCCGAAAAGCTCGCAATGACATAAGTTGATCTTCTTGTTTCTATTGTCGTTTTCTAGTATACCTACGTAAATACTTTATTTGGAAAACATGGATATTAAATGGATAGGTAACTTAGGAACCCATCAGTTTCTACTTGCAGAAACAAACGTTATATAAACTTTATTTAAGACATGCCAAAGGTCATAAGGTAGACATGGAAACTGATCGTTTCTGCATGCAGAAAAGGTAGCGTGCGCTCAACAGGGTTTATAAAAATATTGGTGGATACCACGTGGTTGACACTCTCTAGTTAGGATCTGTAAATACTTACGAGGAAATCCTTTAAACGCCGGCACGCTGATATTTTTAGAGTGAAACTGGTGATGTATCAATTGGAATTTTGGCATATTTTTTACAAGTCTGGCATCCATGAAAAGATGTTCACTATTATTCCGCGGAGACCAACGTAAAGTCAATTCTTTGCTGCTGTAACCCACTGCAGAATTATGAACTTTTATATTCCTTGTTTACTTTTATTTTGCAGGACGTCTAAAATAGCATATCTTAAAAATAATTTCATATAATCTTAATGTCTTACAAAGAATTTGTCAAGCCCAGTGCTTTTGCAATTTTTCACTACTATATCTTATTCATGGTGCAGTATATAGCAAAAGAAGACTTACAACTTTGAAACGACAGAGTACAGTTCTCCATATCCAGGGGAAAGTTGTACAAGTTCATCTGACAAGCAACTGTAGTGGTTATTCTGTGAAAAAAATATATATTTATATACGCGAGCAAGCTTCATTAATATGTGTCTTCCGAACAACAATGCCTACTTTAAAGAATATAGGATCGTCCCATCTGTAAATATTCTGAGTACGACGTTATCAACTGTGGTTTTGTGTATAAATGAACTCTTTGAGCCAACTATGTACAAATCTATAGATGAAAAGTGGTCATACAAAATGTGTTTCAAATATTATGAATCGAACATTACACCTGGAACCCAAAGTTTATCGATGAGTCTACTAGGTAAGACGACACTGTCGTTAATGCTGCCTGCAAAACGCAGTCGTCGATCGCGCCAGGTTTCGTGCATACACAGAGTGAATGTCAAATCCTGAAATAGAAAAATCCACCATTGCTTGCATTCTTGATTTACCTTACCATGTAAGATGAACCAACCATATTTTTTTCCGATATGTCTGTAATACTTTCAATCATTAAGGCCAACTGTACATGCGTAGGGCGATCTGGAATATTAACACAACGTTCATAAAAAGTGTATTCAGGAAAAGTGAAGATGTTCAGTTTTATATCCCAAAGCTTGTGATTTTACGACGAGCATATACTAGTAGACGCAAAATCACCTCCATCCTCACTGGGTCGTAGACTCAATTCGTAGTTGTGACGACGAAACATTTCTTCGAATTGCCGGCTTAACGCGTTCCCATGAATATCCTTTCCAAGGCTTGCACGGCCGTGAGCTGCATTTTTGTATGAGTTAAGTTAAATTAGCATTTTATCCTGTATAACCAGTGACAATTGAATCGACACGAATGGTATACTGGGTAACACGTATAATAAGCTTCGGATATTAACTTATGCTTATTTCATATAACAGAAAATATGTGTACCACCGGGAAGCGGTACCTCGTGCCCACATTTAGATTACCAAAGATAGATATATAACAGTATATTTTACTATGCAATGTAAAACTTACTATTTCGTGGCCGTTGTGTTATTTTTCGTCTTGCAAAAATTTCCTTGGTATTGATACAGAAGAAAATAACTCTGAATTGAAGCGTATGAATTAAAAAATGTCTTTGTTTCTGATGCACATTTACTTACACAATAATGTCAGCTTTTAAACCCAACATACCGGTTCGTGCAATCTAACAAAACTCCTTTAAACACACTTTACCTGTAGAATTACAACAAAACACATTTCAACCAACAGCTTTTATGTGGTAACCAACATGGCTCTTTGGTGGTTTACATTGTTTTGCTTTTCTAAACCAGCGCGAATTCACTTCGACGCCACCGATTCTGATTACACCTAATAAACTAAAATGGAAATATACCTATATGCCGATTTTAAACTAATTAAGTCGACTTAAGACGACATCTTCATTGGACGGTTGCGGTGATTTCTGATTCGGCTCTGGTCCTCGCCATTTTTCGCAATGAACAAGTTCATTTTCTTGCCTTTGATTTGGGTCCACTGAAGTCGATTGTAATTACATCAGTGCAATGGGTCGTGTAATTAAAAAATTACCGGCAAGATAAACAATAAGAATTATTTATTATTGTCCGTGGAGCTATTTTTTTAGTACTAAGGAACTGTCCAATTTAAAATAAAATTTTAAAAGATGATTCGTAACACTTTTTAATTACTTAATGAAAAATTTGGAAAAAAACACTCCTGAAACAGGTGATCACTATGATTTTACGCTCCATTTTATCAAGATAGAGTTCAATTTTGTTAAACATTTACAGGTTTTAACTATGTATATACGTAAAGCTGTCGAAATTTAGAGTAAACCTCTTAAAAGGAAGATCTTACTATATACAAAAGAACGACCATATTTTGTATTTTCGGGGGCGATATTTCTTGTTATTCGATTTCATCAGAATTAATTGCACATTTCAAATCCAAATCCTAAGGAAGTGGTAGAAATTTAAAATAATCCATAAAAATAACTATTGGATTAGTTAGGCTATATCAACGCATTAATATTCGTTTAATTACATAAACGAGTTTGCGCCGGGAATCACTATTAAACCAGTGATCAGTGTATCGTAAAATAACCTCGCGCCAAGCGTCGAGTTACCGGAGCTATTGCATTGTGTTGTGTATGATGCACACGTTCCCTTAATTTGTGGAACCCATCAATTGTTCAGGCAATCCGGTAAGTGCCTTAACCAAGGACACAACCGATTAGCTAGACTAGTTTCGAATTTTTTTGTAACTGTACGGCTAAAATGCGACGCACTTATTCACTAATTTATGCGGTCGGAAGTTAGCCTATAAGTGCCTTGCCCAAGGTGAACATTCATATCCTATCCTTTACGACAATCGGCTTTATTAAAGAGTTTATCAAAGAATAATTGACTTAATTTATGGATTCCTCATTGCCAATCATTGCATTTCAATCACATAGTACATGATTTTGCTGTTTCCATTTTTGATTTAGCAGTGTTGTGTTATTATTGCAATAATTTTTGTCTTAAAAGTGAAATATTAAATCACGTAGCTTTTTCCAGGACGCTTTTGTAGGTTACTTGAAATAATATGATTTATTTAGGGTCAAAATTTTAGATATGTCAAATTTTGTTCCCTTAACCGCGCTGTTCGGATACTTCACTAGCTTCTCATCAGGTGTCTTCAGAACAAAGTTTATGCCCTAAAAACAGTTCGAACGAGCTCCCGTTAAAAACAAACCATCAATTTGGTTTCCCGATAGGCCCACACCTGTTGGATAATGGACCAGGGCCGGTTTTAGGCCGATTTGACCGATTAGATCAAATTGGGCCCCGCACCTTGAAGGGGCCCCGCGCTAGCGGGGTCTTTCTGCATTACGAGGTTTAAAATACTACTGAAACGTAAAATTAAAAGTGAAATAACATTCTTTCTCATAATATCAATTTGTTATGCATCGTAATACGTCAAATTCAATTTTTGTGTCTGCCTGTTACGTCATAATGAATATTGTTGCTAAACAATTAATATGTTTGGAAGTAAAACAATATATCGTAAATAAGCGTCCACATTACCTGTAATTTGTTTTATAACAAGTATTAAATGTCTATTTTTGTAGTTTGTATGTACTGGTATGTATGATATATAAACACCCATCAATTTGGCTATGAAGAGTAGGGGCCCCGCCATCACATTTCTAATTGGGCCCCGCGGTTCCTAGCACCGGGACTGTAATGGACAACCAGCTTTCTCGAACCAACAGCCGACAGTGAGCCTATAGTCAATTATAGCAGTCTTAGCAATTAATTTTCTGGTATGTAACAGAAAAGCAATGCGTATCCCAAGATCTAAGACAGTTAGATATGTATAAACAGTTATTAAAAGGAAAAATCCCATTAACAAGCACTAGAAATTAAAAAATTAAACAAAACATAATTCTAAGACTTTAAGACAATAAATACTATTTGATTTATGGGTAATAGCACAAATTAAAGCGCCAAAACTGCATTTTGGAGCAGCGACAAATGCTAAAACATAAGGAGCAAATACGAATAAAGTGTTGCTGTTGGGTGATCAAGAAATAATGTCACAGAAATAAAAATAAGCAGAAGAAATAACATCTCGTCCGATTTTTATTAAGAAATATTAATTTAAATTAAGAACACTCGATTTTTCTTCCGATGGATAACGGTCATAAAATCGCAACAACACCAAACACAGTAGAGTAAAATAGACATCTATGGACACCATAACAAAATGACTTCTTAAAAGCAGTTCGGTTTAATTTTATTTTTTTCATATCGTATTAGAATTAGGTGTCGTTTGGGCGAAACTGTGAAAATTTCGTTGAATTTGGTCAACTGTTTCGTGTCAAAAAATCAGTGGAAAACCCTCATTGTCTGCTCAAATAAATCTGGTCTTAAATTACTACAGGTTTGCTTGTAACCCCAACCCTTTAAGGTTTAAGCGATGGCACAATTGATATTTTGGTCTTCTTTGTTTTAAACGTTTATAAAAATATACTTTGCTAATCCGAATTAAATAATTTATTTTGATATTCATAAATTGTTCTAATGTAAGATTACTTACGCCAAGATTTCACTTTGGATTACAAGGTTTAGTATAGTAATATGGCATATGAATATGAAAGTTATAATCCGTAAATTAAAAAACTTTTAGGTAAAAATTTCAAATTGGTTTCGAAAATGACATTTGAAAAAAGATCCATGGTTATTCGATCTGCTAAACTAAATCTGGTGCCATATTGTGCTTGAAGTATTCATATAAGAAGAATTTTGTTTGTTTTTAAGCGTAAAATAAATGCTTGCAAGGTTAAAATGAAACAGCAGCTAATGTTATTGTGACATAAAATTAATATGTTATTTAATCTTTTTAAGCAGATAAGCATGGAGCATTCGGAGTTAGAGTTCAGTGCTGAAAAACAAAAACTTAAAATTGTACCCAACTTTTCTATGGATAAAATATATTTCATATCCGGTGATGTAGGACCATTTAAAGCTGGATTACCAATTGATGTGCCTTTATGGCTCGCAATATCATTAAGGCAACGACAGAAATGTGTCATCCATCCACCAGACTGGTTGAATGTGGCCACGTTGCAAGAAATAAAGGAATCAGAAATGGCTGCAGAATTATTTACCAAGCTTCCGAATGAACATTTTAGAGAAATCAGCCAGTTGTTGCTGACCCATGCCAAACACAACATGCACCATGCTGATGCTATAAGAACGTTAGTTAAAGATATTTGGGACATACGAGCCGCTAAACTGAGAAGTAGTATCGATAAGTTTGTTCATGTACAAGCAAGTCATGCCCGGATAGACAACATAACCAGAATGGAAATAAACCTGGCACGCCCATTTCTGCTTGATTCTCTTAATCATTTGCACTCACTGAGAAGATCAAAATCACTGCTTGATTAATACTGTACTGTGTACTTTTTATCACACACTTTTTATTAGATTCAAATACAATATGAAGTGAACAGAATAACATTCATTTGTGTAATTAAGTTCCAAATTTATACTTATGGTCATGAGGCTTATGCCTAGAAAATTTGTCCAAGTTTGGTAAGAAAACGAACAATGTTGTGAAAAAGTAAAACAGTTCACCAAGAAACAAAGTATACTACAGTAAGCAATATTGCGCAAAATAAAAATGGATACAGCACAAGACATCAAAACAAGAGTAAATAATTAGCATTCCAAGTTCCAACTTTTTTCAACAACTTTTGCTACTTTTCTCTCATATTCTCTTCTATTGTCTGTATAAAGTTGAGCAGCTTGATTGTTGGCTGGGCTGTTTGGGTTTGGTTCATCCAATAATGACTGAAGAATAGTTTAATTATGAACCACAAGTTTTTTTTGTTATTCAAATGTAATTCAAGTGTTCTACTTAACTACCTGGATGGAGGTTAAAATGGAGGAAACATCATAGGTGGGGCTCCAACGATTTTGAAGGATATCCAGACAAATCCCACCATCTGCATAAACTGAAAATATCTATTACACCAATGTCATAGTGAATATTCATTACTGTGCTCACCATTGGGATGAAACATGGTGGATACAAATTTTACAGAAGGCGGTTTGTTGGGATATTCTTCTGTAAATTCAATTTTCAGCTTGAAAGTTCCATCTTCAAATGGAGTATTTTCAGGTCCAAATATAAGTGCATTCCAAACCATTATGTTGTGGTCGGTAGGGGCTCCACTAACACCAGTTGGTGGATCATCCTGAATCCTGGGTAAATAATGATTAAATTAAATTTAGTGTTAAGACACAAACATGATTAAGTGGTACACAGTCAAAGATTTTAATTTACTACAAAAATAGCAAAAAATGTTTTGGGAGATGCAGATTACAAGTATCAAATTATGCAGGACTGGGACAACTCAATCGGTTGTTGTGGACAAATTTATGGACACTTTATTCTCATGATTATATGTTGTGTAATTTCAGTTTTATCTGCCAAGATGTAATAGCTGCTTTTTAACATGCCAAGTTTTTATGGCCTATTGGTTTTGAACTGTCAGCCAAAAGGTAAACTAATACAGAATCCAAACCAGCTGGTTGTAATCTTACATACATGTTTGAAAAGCAATGTTTAATTGAATACAACACCGTGCAATAGCTTCAGTACACACATGCATAAATATCAGAGTATCCTATTATCTTAATATATTTATTCAAAAGAAAATATACCCATTGGTGGCATTATGATTTGATTGGGAATTACAGTTAAATATTGTCCATCTTTAAATTGAGTTATTACTATTCATCAATTGTAAATTACTGTGAAAATCAAAAATGGTCTAGTTAATACATTATGCTTCGTCATCGTGGAATAATATATTAAAAATTTATGACTTTTACCAAAATGTAACATTAAAACACTTAATTACAACAACTGGGACACAAATCCAAATAGGTTATGGCTCCTACATTTAGCAAGTTTATGTGGCTTATTATTTTTACGTGTCAATTTTTATCAGCAATTTTGTTGTATAAAGATTTTTCATCAGTCTCCGTGAATGTTGGTACAAGCATGACATTAACATATATTTGATTATTCGTAGATAATAACATCATATTTTATATTAAGGTGGCAGTTCTTTTTAACTAATTCATAATAAAGTCTTATTCTAATCTAACATCATGCATAAACAATAAATCCAATATATGTTATCGTTTTTTTATAAAATTAATATTGAACAATTTCGTGAAATCCGTTAATTTAAAAAATAGTTTAACTACACAGTCCAGCACTATATGTAAATATATAAAGTAATTAAAATATTATTAGAATAAATACTAACATACATGCAATTCACACTTTTTTTGCTTTAATCCAATTATTATCCGAATCTAAAGTTGATTTCAATTACCTATCTAGTCTTAGTTTGATTTTAATACCAGTAAAAATATTGTTTTTATAAAGTTAGGGCAGTGTGTGTTTAAAGTTACAATAAACAAGTCTAATAACTCTTTTTAATATTGCGCAAATGTGAGTAAACACAGGGTTAATTTATTTAAATATACATGTATAGTGTCAGTTAAATGGGCACCCATTCGTGGTTTTTTCGCACCATTTCAATATCATTTAAACACAATGATTGTGTTATTCACTGTTGATTTGTGTTGCTCGTCAAGCTGATGGTATAAATGGTAATATTTGTCTTCTGATTTTATACTTTATGTGTTAAACTGGGTTATTTCACATTGATGATATTTGTCCAATTCACTTAATCCTTTTTTTAATTTTTTAAAATTTGATTTAAATGTATCTTTTACAGACCAGTAATAATGCTGAGCAGTTAACAAAAAACAAAACACATACTTTTTAAAATCACGCATCAGTCTTCTTCGTGCAGGTGTAGACATACTTTAATAATAAAAAAAAACAGTACAGAACAGAAATCTTAATTTGATGAAGAGCTAGAATGATATCCTAAACAAAATGTTATTAATTTTTTAACCAAACCTTTAAAAGAAGACTTAAACACTAGGATTTATGATATATTTTTAAAATGACTACTGATGACTATACTATACTAAACCAATAGGTATACGACCTGCACCAGATTTCTATATTAGATTAAATTGCCAAGAATTTTGTAAACAGTATTTTATCAAATCCTGCTCAATCATTAATTCTGTCAAACATAAATAGTCAAATACAAAGTTTATGTATGTGAAGTATATATCATCAGTAAAATGATATATACGATACAATAGTATGGACGGGTCAACAGTACCACTGGGACCAACAGTATGGCTATTGAATGTCCATTACTCCAGCATCCAGGAGCTTTCAGGGGACCAGATGCTTAACCGTTTTAGAAAAAAGATCACCAGATTTAAAGACACCAAAGTTTCTTCATCCGTCAGAGCAAAATGCTGGACAGTAGCAAACATGATTGAGTCACATCTTTTGGCAGATGGGAGGGGTTGCACATGCCGTTCAAACGCGGATTGGTGCTTAGCCAGATTAGCATGACCAGTGATGATCTGAAGAAGAAAATTTTACTTATTCCACCAAAGTCTTAGAAGTTCCTTGGACAAGGATAAGCATGGTTTACCATACTCTTTTGTCTGACGGCAACTACATTATTACCTCCATTCCAAAAATAAGTTTTGTCTTATTTGTGCATCCAAGTCTTGATGGAATACAGAGGGGCAGTTCTTGGCCGATGAAGGCTATGCTGGATCTATCATATGCTAGTCGATCGCATTGGCCTTAACATTTGAGTTGACTGATTGTTAAGTTGGAGCCATGTCTATTTCAACAATGGGATTTATATCTTACAGCTTAATAGAGCCTTCTGAGCTTGACTATCACAGTAAATGGTGGTGGACATTCACGGTGTTCCAGGCGAGGAGAATCCTAGCAACAGGATTTATTTTCATCCGGTAAAGCTTCAATTAGTATAGCAGAAAAGCTGCCATGGGCCAAATGGGCTTGTAGGATAGTAATGCTATTAGCTTCCCGACTTGAATACCGAAATGCGGTTCCAGATGGAGAGTGCAGGAGCTGTGATCAACTTGCAATGAGAGAAAGTGGATATTTTCCATTGCTGGTTGCAGATGTTAATGCGACCTTTTGTGTTGCACACTGAGTAACCATACCCCTTTCAGTGAGCTAGTAATTTCAGGCGATAAGCCGTTTTTATGGCTGTGCCCTGAAGAAACTTGTGCAGCAGGTTAGGTAATATCACCATTCCCCTTAAAGACACAAGTAATGTATAGACCGGCCAATTTCGGGATTTTTTACAGATTTTTCTGGATGTTGCGGTGGTATTATTACTTTTGGCTGTAGGCTGATATGTGGGGCCAATTGCTCTTCAGCATTGTACAAGTGCTTTAGCTGGCACGGTACATAAAAATTCTACTTAGTTAAACTTTATTATTTACACATATTGACTTGGACTAAGCTATAGATTTCAGAAAGCAGAACCACTTGGATATGGGTTCATAGGTTACCAAACCATATTGCAACTTCTTACCAACTCAAATGAAATTTAGATTGATCATCATTAAACCATGTACATGTAGTGCAAGATTAAAAATGTTCACCCATATAAAGGCAGGATACAAACTGACCGAAATGTCATTTAAATAATTATGAATATAAAAATTTTCACACATAATTAGGTTTAAGCTTATCTGACTCAAGTTGGATATAGCTTCCAGAAATATAAGCAAATCAAGAACATTAGCTAACATTACTAAAAGTTTCTCTAGTATTGAATAAACTACTTCTGCCTAAACAGACTATGCTGGCCAGTTATTTCTGAATTTTGAAAGGAAATTTCTTCCTTTTTAGTAAATTGTATAAGCAACACAGACACTCATAATCTAAACTGTCGCCGCAACACAGACACTAATATGATGGATTGTCGGCACAAAACCAGCAGTGGCTAATTGTCTTAACACAGGCACTGATAAGCTAAACTGTCGCCGCGAATTGCAAGTGTGGTACTTAATAAACAATCATGAATGTACTTTACTGTCCTGCATGTTAAGTAGCTAAGTGCTAATGCTCAGAAAAAAACTCTGAAATTAGTGCCATATTAAAAGAACAATTGGTTTGGACAACTTGATGCGTCTTGGTATTGGCGTACTGTAGCTAGAGGGGTACAAAGTTAAATTTTAACAAAACACATTTCACTAAGTAAACTGCCACCCTTTTATCACCATAGGCAACTACTGGTATTAGTCTAAACTCTAACCATCTGTAATTTCTAGCTTAGAACATGAGCACTTAATTCCTTTAATTGATTTTTAAAAATGCAGACTGCCTTAAAAATTGAAGCCTTATGCTGGACTATCACCAGTTTTCTATTTTAAAATGTTTTTTATTTTTATTTTAAGAGTATTGCAGTTTTTATTTTATTCAAAAAAATTACTGAAGAATCCAATTCATAATTTTAGACTGGAAATTACTAATGCTGAATGAATAGAACACTTTATATATCCCAAATTCGCTATTCATTGGATTAATGCCAGTGGCTCAACAATATGCTATAACTTGTTTTGTTACATCTTAAGGTTTAAATAAGTCTGTGCTGTTGAGCGGAAGAATTGGAATTGTAATATTTTTCTTTATATATGATTTAAAAGGAAATTCTAACTGTGCATAAAATCCTGCAAAAGTAGTCAATAGTGCTATTTGGTAAACATGAGGTAGCAATATCAGGGTGCCTCTAAATACTACAGGACCGCTTGGAGCGCTTGGATCACTTAGATTGCTATGGAAAGTAATTCTAACCCTGTCCTAAACACTAATCTTAACCCCAGAACTAGA
>CH002977.1:1600406-1617049 GCA_000149265.1 Ciona savignyi
TAGTGGCTTTTGTATTACTAAGTATGTAAGCGATCCAAGCGATCCAAGCGCTCCAAGCGATTTAAGCGCTCCATGCGATACAAGCGGTCCAAGCGCTCCTGTAGTATTTAGAGGTACCGGCCAAATATCAGGTACTAGGGAAAACGTTTTTCTAACATTAAACGCATTGCGATGCAAGCTATCCTTTATAAACTTTCTTTTGGGTATCTCTGAAAAAAATGTTTTATGATTTAGACTATAAATCCGTATTTCCCTAATCCTGTGTAAAACCTTAGGCGGAAGGGCTGTCTTAAAACTGATGTTAAACATACAAAAGTTGTATGGAGTTAATCAACAAAAGATTGGGAATCTAGTTCTTTGCCTTTTGCACTGTTGTTGTTGTTGCTGAATAATTAAAATGAAACCGAACAGCCCTGACCCGAATGAAAACAAGTGTTTGCTAATAGTATGTCACAATATACTTTGCTTAAGTGAAATTAAATATTTCCTGGAACATTTGAAGACGTGGTCAATGCATTCTTGAGACCCCAAAGGCAAGACTTCACGATGGCGTCATACACACACCGAAAACCTTCAAAATCATATTCTTCGTATATTTAAGACTGGCACCAATAAACAAAGGAAAGTTTACTGATATCAGCAGTTTTCTTGTTTTTCATTGATTGGGAACTACCAAAGTACTTTCAAAAAAAGTAAAACCAACACGACTGTTTTTATTTCATCGAAGACTTCATAACTCCTTGTAATTTAAGATTGTACGTTATTGTGAATCCCAGGCTATTTTTCGACCGAACATCTTGGTGAGTTACTGCCAAAACGTTTAAGTTTCTTTATAGCCTAAAGGTTTCAGTTTCGAGAATGGCCGCGAGCTAGTCGGTAACGGGCACATAATTTTCCCAAAAGCTAGGTGGTTTAGTGCACCGCCTTTCGGTTGAAAGTTGAAGGTTGGAAACTGGTCACTAGCTAATCGCTTTTGTCTTTGGGAAAAGAAACAAGCGGACATTGCCTAAACCCAGTGGATTATTGATATAACAACGCCGTTTAAACATCTTTCAATTCACGCAAACAAACATGAATATCCTACCATACACTCTATACCCTATACCCGGTAGATTAAATATGGATTCTGCCCATAATAAAGAAACATCCAATCCTATCCATCCTTATAATACACAACATACTCGGAATAGATCGGGTAATCCGACGGTAGGCATGAACGTTAAATATATATTTTTTTTTCTGAATAAAACTAACGGGTATGCATATCTAACTAATCCATGATTGGTATATAGGATAGGATAAGATAGGATATTCATTCTTATCCCCGTGAATGGGAAAACCAAAGGGGTTAACACACGAGCAATCGTCAGATTACCTCGCGACCACCGTCGGGTTACCGGAGCTATTGCAGTGTGTTGTGTATGAACACGTTCCTTCAATTTGGTGGAACCCATTAATCCGTTGGGTCCAGCGACGCCCGTAAAGTGCCTTGCCTAATGACACAACCGACTAGCTAGCTAGCAGTTTCGCACCTGCAACCTTTTGATTGAAAGGCGACGCACTTAACCACAAGACTAACGGGCCGGACAACCCGTTTATGCCAATAATCTGGCGTCATGGTTTGTCTGTCATCAGCGTGACACAGAAAAAAATCAAAAAAACAAGTAAAATCAAAATGTATTTCCATCGAAATTCCAAAGGAAACTTATAACAATTGGACAGAGTAAACATCAAACGATATATTAACTGGAACAACAAAGGCAAGAACCTGAATGCAACCAAAAACCTTTAACTTATAAAAATTAGTGTTTCAATTCGAATCCACTTGTATAACAACATTGATGATGAGATGTTGAGAATGAAGGCTGAAAGAGGCGAGGTCGATCCAAACGTATACAAAGTATACATTTATGAAGATGCCGAAGAACCGATGATGGAATTGGATTGATTATCCTACGGTGGCATTCACTGACCAGTTAGTAGTTTGATGGTGACTATGACTCGTACTACAAATATCTTTACTTTGAAGCAAAGTCCGACAGGTCATCTTAGTCAGTGAGAGCGTCCTCATTTCGTTGTGCGTTTAGGCCAGTAGAATGTCAAACCGTTCGCGCAAGAGTCGATTTATAAATTGAGCTTCCAACAACAAGAATTTGGGGACAACTAATTGTGACACTTAGGGAATTATACTTACACCACACAGTAAATTGTATAGGCCTAGTGTAAGCGAATTTCACGTGTTTACGTTTCTTATTTTCTTAGCCAATGCGGACTCATGCAAAACAGGCTCAATTGGGAGCGTGGAGCCCGACAACAGCACATAAATGGTGTAGATTTTTAACACAATAAACAAGTTTAGAATAGCACTTGACAACTGTTGCCGGAAAGATTCGACTGATGATCGCGGAGGGTGAAGCCGTCACTTTTTTATTACATAAAAATCTTGCACATAAAACTTATTTTGTAACCATGTTTTATCTATAGTGATTAAAAATAACTCAAAAACACTATATCTTCTGAAGCCAAACAACCACCCCTTCCAGATGTAATCGATTGTGTCCTTAGGCAAAGCACTTATTGAACATCGTCTACCAAAATTGAGAGAACAACCTAATCATACACTGCACTAGCTCAATTAACCCAATGGGCGTGAGGTTATCTGAACGTTACCTGTGCAAGAACGCTTCCTTATGTAATCGCAAAGGTAATCTTATGATTTCCAGTGTTATAGCGTCCTTCGCGAAAACGGACTTTAATCCTGACCGTCGGGCCACAGTGAACCAAGCTCGGGATTTATTTTAAGAATCAAAACTACTTTAGAGCACATTGCAGCTCATTATTCCTAATCCGGGAGCAACTGGAAAATAAAACATAGGAGGGCTCTATATCAAAGTTATCCGAGATAACATGCCTGCCATATATATAATTCGTCATCCTTAAATATGCTCTACAAAAACACCCACTTATCACAATTTCCCAGACATCACTATCAATCATTGTATTCGCTACAACACGAACGGAAAAGCGCTACTATTGCCGTAAATTTGCAGCATCAAATATATTAACTTTTGGATTCTCCGTTAGAAATGCTTTTGAGAGATTTCTTGTCCGATGTTGTTATATTAGAGGGGTCATTGTCGCCAAACTCCCTCAATTCTTGAAGAGCCGACATCATGTGGGGTTCAGAGAAACCGACTAGAGGTTTGGTTTTTACTTGTTTTGGTATTGCGTGATGAGGCTTCATGTGGCTTCTTTCTGGTGGGAGGCTATATGGTTATTTCTTGCACTTAACGTACCACAATGTAAAAACACAGAGGGTGTTATCACACAGGCAATTGTTAGATTACCTTAGTTTAGACCCATAGTTGGGCTGTATGATAAAGATTGGTATATGCCGAAGGAAAACAACTAGCCTTCTAAAATTTCAATCAAAAAATCTTATGTCCCAACGTTTTAAACTAAATAAGCTGCCTCACTGAATAATTAAATGAAGCGATGATTTCACATTGAAAAATTTAACAAAACCCCCTTTTTAAGATCCACCACATGCCATGTGCAATGCGTAATTAATATACTCGCCTGCTTTTCCTGACGAAGAAGTCCCAGCTTTCGGTCGAACTATCTGACCACTCTTGGTATCTACAACACAACAATAATTACTAACTAGTCAATAATCCAAAGCCAACTAACCTTCTTCCACGTAGGTTTTTGCAGTAATCGTCTTCTGCAATTGCTCGAGTAGAGCGGACAAACCTTTTACAAAGAGAAACAATGATCATTACTAACACTAAATAAGAATACTATTGGTCAAAAAAACACTATAAATAACAATGGTCCAACACAAATCATCTTTTGGTCCGACTTTAACACACAATTGAGATTATAAACATTATTGAAATTAACAACAGCAAGGGACAAACAATGGTTATAAGCATTGAAGTATGGACTGTTCAAATCATTCCTTACCTACAGAAGAAGAGTTCTTTCCTCCTTTTTTACTAAGAGCAGCAAATAAAACTTGAATATTGACTGACGAAAGTAGCTTCACACTCTCATTATCAATTGGCATGTTCCAGGCCTTGGCTAATTGGGCCAAGTTCATATCCGGTTTGTCCTGCATAAGCCGCACCAAAGCTTCATGTTCACTGCTCTTATTCCCCGCCACCTGCCAGCAATGGTACGTGAGGTTGATAATAAAACAATGAGATTGATAAATATGGTTGAATACACAAGAGATTAAGGTGTTTAACCACCAATATTTGTAAAACACAACTTGTATGCTATTTGTTTATGCAAGCAGGCTCCCTAACCCCATTTGCTGTATTTTATACATCGAGTATGTAGTTTGTTTCTGAAAGCATAAGTGCATGGGTCCCTGAGGTAACCATATGATCTTGTTATCCATGTTCATTACACAATAAATGTTATTGTCAGATATGTGCATGTCATGTCCATGTTATCTATTATTCCAGAAAGTTTTAGTTTTGTTATTGCAAGCATAAACGCAAGACCCAAAGTTACCAAACCAAAGTTTTTTTTTCCATATCATTATTAAGGAATAAATCTTCAATTTTATTTCTATTTCCGTAAGTAATTTTTTCTTACTTATAAATGGTCAAAGCAGTGTGACAAATGCACTAACAATACACCAAATCTGATTAAAATTAATAAGCCATTCAAGCGCTATGCCAAAAAAAGCTAAATATTTAGAAAATATACTTTTTTGGTTTTTAACAGCGGAGAATTCCCCTGGATTTCACACATAAAATTTTGGTTGCTGAATATCTAGACCATATTGTCTAACAAATGACAAAGTATCCTTGCGATTTCATTACATCTTCTGGTGAATATCAGGGCGCCATGCTAGGATTGTCCACAAGCATGATTCAGAAACAAATCTTAGTTTTAGGGTATTTTCCTTGGTAATTTTTTTCTTATTTTTAAGTGGTAAAGCAGAAACGGGACCCATAACTAGCATGGGGTAGTCCCATGGAATAAAAAAAACAAGCGGTGGTGGAGTGATACATTACTTAAATGTGGGGAAGTAAATAAAATAATATACAGGAGCATACTGACGTAAAAACAAAGGTGTACTTGGTGGGTTATATGGCTAATTAAAATAAAATACCTCATTAGTTTGAGCGTTATTTTTTGACTTCTCAGTGGCAGTCTGTCGCAAATCAACATCTTTCTTCTGTTAAACAACCAATATTATACACAAGCCAACATTTAGTCCAGTCACATGCAATGCTTACAGAAATTCAGCTTGGTTTGTAAAATTAAAGAATATATTGTATTTGACAATAAAATTAGTATCTGGTGCTTCAATGTCAGATACAGAGAATTTGAGGTGGTCAGGTTTAAAATCCAAAATACTTGATCTTTTAAATTGTTTTTTTTAATTTTGTTTTTTTCTAATATAAGATACCAAAACTATTGTGTTTTTTTCTGACCTTGATCTACTTCTAAAGATTAAAGTTACAGAGTCAATATCCACACTAACAGTAGTAAGCTTGTCAGCAACTGGGGGCTTTCCCTCAGCAGCACGAGCGCTCTCGCGCATCTCCTTTCGTCTCTTCTTGCTCCACATCTCATGACAATCCTGCCAGTGAGGGAAGCTGCAGAGGAAACACAGATTAGCATGTACAACACTAAAAATACAAAGGACATACTCAGGCATCGACATGTTCTTAGTATCCACGTTTTTAAGCCACGGGCAGTTGATGGCTTCCTCTGCTGTAAAACGTTTGCTGGGGTCCAATGTGAGCATTTGGTCGAGAAGGTCTATGGCAAGAGTTGGAAGGCTGGGGAAAATTTGTTAAATGAGTACCTTTCATTTGTATGTATTCATATGGGTACACTATGGTTTATCTATTAAATAATTTGAGGTGCTGTTACAAGGGAACAATACTTACAGGACTCTTATAATTTTGGTAACAAATTTCCTGCAATAAGTGGATTATCGCTGCAATATAATAAACATACAAGCTAAAATCTTCTCGAAGCCTTCTTCTGTGCTGACGTTTTGGTTTCATTGTATGGAAATGTGGAAGTTTGATGACATCTGGCCACACAGCTGGGCACGGAGACCCACAGACTCGACTTATACATTCCAGTTGAGCCAACTCACGATCTGCTTGAAAGAGCGGCTTTTTGGTGAACAACTCTGCTAATATACAGCTGTGGAGTAATATTGGAGTTACAGCATAATTTAAATTTTATGGTTAAACAGTCACGACTAACCCACAACTCCAAATATCAATGGATGGAGTGTAAGTCTCCTCTCCAAGCAGCAGCTCCGGTGGACGATACCATAATGTGATAACACGATTCGTGTATGGCCGTCTGCATCACAAGTATGTTGAACAATATGTGTAGGATAGGAATAAATAGAATGGATCATTGGCAGTCATTTTCATGGTCACAGTTGTGGACATTCACATTGGCTGATTTATACATAGAAATTCGCGAAGAACCATTTTATTACCAACAATTAAAAAGTCCAATTGCCAGTTATTACTGTATGTAGCATATGGCATAGATCCATAGACATTGCTATTAAATTTTCATAGACCCATTTCTCTGGTCCTAATGTCCAAGACAATATTTAAAATTACCCAAATTCCAATTTCACAAATAGAAAACACAATTTCACAGATTCCCACAATTGACAGCACAAACCATGCAAGATTGGTTCACAGGGTGCACTGCAATTAAAAGTACAACTGCATGGTAAAGATGACTTACGGTTCATCTTTGTTATAAAACCTTGCCAATCCGAAGTCTGCTAACTTGATCTCGCCCTTGTTGTTCAGAAGAATGTTGGAACATTTGATATCCCTGTTGAGAATCACCAATATTACTCCACATTACTCCAAGTCATCGCACACTGTTATATGACCACACACTTTTTGTAGCTCTACCGCTCTACCAAGGTCACTTTTTAATGACCAATGATTAATCCACAAAATTAAAAAAAAGAATAAAACAACGATATCTTGTGAATTGTGAAAAATACTAATACGTAGAAGTGTGCACCTGTGTAAAAAACCCTTCTTATGGCAATGGTTGAGACCATCTAACAACTGCTTCATAAATGACTTGATGTGGTTTTCATTGAAGTGGACCATTCCTGACTCGAGCAGTCCCATCAAGTCATGATCCATGTACTCAAACACCAGGTAAAAGGCACACTCTGAAAAACCGTCTGAATTTATATGTTGTAATAATCCTGCTTAGATCCAAACCTTTTTCTTTTCTATAGTCAGTTGCATCAGATTTATCTGTAAGCACATCTTTCAAAGACACAATATTAGGATGCTGAAGTTGCCGCAAAATCTTGATCTCGCGTACGGCAGTAATTGGGAAACCTTCACGTTCATTATCCAATCGGACCTGTAACAATTGCACAGGGAGTTTTTAATAGTGAAAAGTAAGAAAGTAATAAAGATTGTCTATTACACTTCATGAAATAATGTCAAGCACAATCAGCTCAAATGAGACAACAACAAAAAAATAAAATTATGCACAAACACATTTTTTGGGGAAATCCCATTTAGCAATAGAATAAACATTAAACTTGCGAATCTACATACCATAATTCAAACAAAATTGCAAAAGACACCCAGTTGTAGGAAACTTTTATGTAATTCACAGGCAAAAAGGTGCTTTAAAAGAGCAGAATTAATTAGGTTTTACAATTGACACATGTAAAAAGGAATAACAATGGCAATAACAGTTAACCGCCTCATTGCAAGTATTTATATAACTAGAAATTTATCAGATGACCCATTAACCCTTTAAACTGCCGCTGTCGACTCATGTCGACAGCGCCGAAAATTACATAAGTAGAAAAGTATACGGCCGATTTTGATCAGTGAGATGGCGCTGGAGAGCTGAATAATTTCTGCGTTTGCCAATATAAGATGATATATAGGTTTGCATTTGATACTTTTTAGTTATTTGAGTTTTAAAATATGTATACATATATGTGTGGTTTTGGTTGTTTTAATTAATTTTAATTTTGGTTTTAGTCCCCGATTAGTTTTCAACTATTGTCGTCATGGTTCGCTTGGTTAGTTTGAAAACAATCCATTCGTTTTTGGCTTGTACATTTTGGATCAGGCTATTTTTTGCGTATTACGACGTCATCAGTTAAGTTGTGACGTCATCACAAAAAGAGTAGTACAAAAATGTTCCAAAGATAATCATAAATAACTTTGCTAAATACTGTTTTGTTTATAATGAGAAAAAAATATAGTTTTTTGTTGATCTAAATAGTAACACATGACGTCATTGCAGAATGTATGACGTCATCAAAATTTTACTTATGCAAATAAAAAGAAAATTTATTACTGAACAACTTTTCTGTTAATCATATCATGCTTACATCAATAGTTTTGTGTACAGAAGCCTCTAACTTAAGGTTACTTAGCTGAAAAATGAACTGAAAAACAGCCGGCAGTTAAAGGGTTAACTTTTAAATTATCCGGTTATAATGCAGATCAGGACAGTTTAGTTTATGTTTTAGCACATTCTCAATATTTACATCTTCTAACAACTTGTTTCCTGATCTGTTTCGAAGCTAGTCAATTAAAATGCTCACACCCAGCACACTACAATTTATGATGTCTTATTTTAGCCGCCATCCCAGAAGCTAATGATTCCACCAACCCTAAAGTTGAATGTTTGTTATTATGATGCTGGAGAAAAAAGGTTGTTGTGACTTAAGATGCAAAACTGACAAATTCTTATCAACCAACAATAAATTGACAAACTATTTTAGGAAAGCAAATAGGTTTTATTGTTGTAAAGACTTATTGAGACATTGGTTTTCCTTATTAAAGAATAAATTCCATTTCTGGATTTTTTTTTACTTTCTTTAGAAAGAAGTGTTGCTTTAGTATTAAAATGTTCCATAGACACTATAAAACATGGCATTTCAAAGACCTTTTTAACCACAATTCCCATGCAGCACTACAAGCTAGCTAATGTTATTTTCAGCACTGATGGAATGCCTCAGAAGTTAAGTTGTCAAAGAAAAACAAGACTGAACCTTTTTTAGTGCACATATCTCATCCGTTTGTTTATCCCTGGCCTTATAGACCTGACCGAATGTCCCTTCCCCGGTGATTAGTATGAAAGAATATTCATCTTCGCACATTGAACCCCAGTCTGTGCCATTTTCATCAACTTCTCTTGTGCGTGGCCCACACATTCTGTAACAAATTATAGTTATTTCGTTAAAACCATGGTGAAAAAAGAAAGAATCTACAATTAAAATTCATGCAAAACTACTTAAGTAGAACCTACTTGGGTCTCTTCTTTTTTGCTTGTTCCTTATCTGTGTGGGGAGGAGTTTGTACGCGCTCATCATCATCGGTCGAGGGGAGCACAGGGGAAGGGGGAGGTCGTGAAGCCCTTTTCTTGTAGATGCTTCCTTCACACTGTATATGAGTGACCAATAGCGAGGAGTGGTAAATAATCAGCAATGCCACATTTTCACTGCTTTCTCACCTGATATTCCCATCCGGTGTTTCTGGTTCGTTTGAAGTGGAATGCCCGTTGGGTGGGGTGTGGTCAACAAGTTGGTCATTGAAAGAAGATGATTCAATGGCTGATGATATTTCCTCTTTCACTGTGTATTGTTATATTAAAAACAAGCTTATATTGCCATATCCTGTACCTGTAGAGTTTATTTTTGCGGCCATCTCTTCAAGTTTAACCGACTGTGCATGTTGCATCACCACCCTATGGTCAACATCCTTTGTGTGTGCATCCTGCTTAAACAGTTTAATCAATGCAAGTTCAAATAGCACTTTGCATCTAACAAACATACCACAGCTATAGCCGGCAGTTGTTCATGTAGTGGGGGTGTCTTGATAGGAGATGTCCAACTTTCAACTGCTGCATGCAATGTTTTACCATTTTATAAAAATAAGCAGGGGAGTGGTAGAAACCAACCTGGTAAATCACTGTTATTGGTGGGAATTTGTTGGTTGGACGAATTAATCTCACTTATTGTTGTCTTCAAGCCAATACCCTCCACCTAAACCATTAAATATTTAAGATTGATACAGTACCTAATGCTGGTGACCCATCCACACCAACCAGTGGGGACTTACCTGACTTTCAATGGCACTTTCACTGCTGTCCCTCCCCTTCCTACTCAGCTTTCTTTTCTTTTCTTTCCTTCGCTTGTGGTGCTTGTGTTTCCGCTTACGATGGCCACGTTCTTCCTCTGTTCAAATAGAAATTGTATGGTTCGATATCGGTGGCAGAACCAGGAAGACATTGGTTTCCATGAATTGCTTGCTGGCAGCAAAATGTTAGACCGCATGTCCGCATTTTTTATGTTTTTTCAATTTTTTTGATATGCTGTATTGTTCAAATACAGATAATTTATTTAAATATATTTTGAAAGAAACACAATTCTGTAACAATCTGATTTGGATGAACTAGCATTTTAGGTTACAGCAAAATATCCGGTGCGACAACATACCAAATAGAGCGGTTTATAAAAGAAATAGGCCTATACAGCATAAAACACATTAGATGTACTAGATGTTAAACGTTTTCTCTACTTTTATTAATATGCTGTCCCTTTAATCTTAAATAATTATAATGAAATAATAACAAGGTGGTAAAACACAGCTTTAAAATGTGACGAGGCAAATGCAAACAAACAGTATGAAAGGACATTTATGCAAAAAAAAAATCAAATTAAAAATAGTGGCTATAAAGTAAAATTAAATATTATATTGAGGACCTTTTAGTAAATTTCACCATTGCTATGTAACCCATTTACCATCTACTCACATTCGAGCTTCCTCGTTTAAATTGTTACCAAACCCAACTTGTCAAAATAATTTTACCTTCTTTAAGCTTTCGTCGATTTTCACTGAGTTGAGCTGCAAGGTCTTTAACAGTCATGAGGTTAGAGGAAGATTTTCCAGATGATTTCTGCTGTGTTGAGGAGAATAGAATACACAACTAGTATACAGAAAAAATTAGCCACTAATGGAAAGCTGAAAATTACTGAATACAGTTAAACAAAGAGTTGGGTGGAGCATGGTGTACATAGAAACCTAACAATCTACCATATTTGCTTCAAAAGCCAATAGTCAGCCTGATGACAGGATCACCATGAAAGGATTGATTGCAAACACTCATTTGTTAAACGGTTGTAATGCTAGTCTTTAGGTAAAAATGTTGCCATATTTAACTCACGGTTGGGGGAGATGTATCAGAGGCTTCAATATCGCTGCTTTCTGTGTCCGAGTGCGAACTTTAGATAGAAAGGATTATAAGTACTATGTACTAATATAAATTCTGCCTTTGGTAATTTAGCAATAGTGGGGATATGGAGGCAGCTCATTCCATCAGCTTGACGAAAGCTAGCTGTGTCGCATGTGCATTGCACTTTTACCTTATGACTCTAGAATGGTGTAATAAGTGCTGTAAAGAATATATGGCATGATGACAAAATAGGTATTTATATTTACCTAAAATCTCTCTTAGATGATTTGAATCGTTTCGAAGGTTTGCGATATGATGATCTGCAAATATCATTTTGTAAACAAAATCAGTTGATTTCTTAGGTTGTTTCAGCATAAATAATTTTGATGTATGCGTAGTTATAAAACTGTTTAGTTACCTGATTAAGTTAAAAATACACCAAGAAGGTAAAATTAGAATTATATATCGTTTTTTCCAGTTATTATGAGTTTGTAAACAATCTATACTATTTTTTGTAACATTTAGTATGGTATTCCGAACACAACATTGTCCAACTCAAACATAAAAAAATCACTACCGAACAATTAAATCAAGAATAAATCGTAAGGTTAAATGTAAAAGAGTTTATTATTTATTGGAAATGCTTTTTTTTAAATGTTGTTAATTGTATGTCTAAATCTATGTTTGATGTCTTAGTGACATTTGGATTTCTATAATTGATTCTGATGAACTTGGTCTGTCACGTAGAGAAAACGCTGTAAATAAAATTGTACATAACTTTCCGTTTAACTAATATGTGACATAACATAACTAAACACATAGAATGATATTTCTATAAAATGTAATGAAAAATTGACCTGGACCGTTTGTGCTTCTTGTGCTTTCTGTGTTTGTGGCGACTACGACTTTGTGACCTTGATGACCCTCGGTCACGTTTGGTTTCATCTAACAATGACATTATCAGTATAAGAGGAACAGTTTCTTTGAGAACCTACTCTTGAGAATATATATCTAAAAATATTTATTTTATACCCTAAGAGTTTCAATGTATATTATAGTCAGAATAATTCGAAGATATTTGGTGAAATAGTCGTTACCTTTTTATTTCACCATGGGAAAAAATCCTTATTCAAGTTAATTGAAATCAAAATTTAGTTCAAATTAGGGACATATTGGTACCAAAAAAAAGTTCAAAAGCAGTTGCACTGTGTATAGCACAAGGACGGATGAATAAAACCATTGGCGCCAAGTACGGGGGTGCGGGGAGTGCCGCGTTTTTATAAAAAAAAAATTAAAAACATAATAATTGTGGATTACAGAATGTTTCTAACTGATAGTGATGGAACGGACCGGAGCCGGGTAGCGGCCCTATTTTACTGTTCAGTTCCCACCAAATATTGCATTAATATCTGGCCGAGTTTTGGTTATTTTTCATTATTGTGATTCAAACTAGGAAGCCCGAATGCGAGTAGATAAAGCAACGCAGTATTCGTTTAAACTTTTAAAGCTAGCAAAGAAGGATTGCACGCCATTGTTGTGCTAGAGACCACAGTCAACTTTAATATTTCATCCCCGAAACGCCTTGCCAGCTTACTGCATTTAAATTGGGAAGCAAGCAATCTTTACGACCCAAGAGCTCATGTCCACTGTGTCCAACAATATGGGTTATTATTTCTTGGGTTGATTGTACACATTTTGCTAATAAAGGAATTCGCGAAAACGCTTTAATTTCAATGTAAGGATGTTTATTGAATTTATGACAGCAAAGGCGTTCGGTAGGTTAACTTAAACAACGATGATTTTAAGCGCACATGTTATCTTGTTCAATCCTACTTTTTATCTTAAGAATCGGCGCCGCCCGATCAAAGCAAATATTCCGACATCAGCTGCAATTGGCATTATGTGAGGTCCAGCATTGCAGCTAAACTTTTATAACGAAAGGCGCATCTCAGTTTAACCGAACGAATAGAAGACATTTAACCCGTAATAAAATACCTGACATGGTACTTTCACAATTATTTACGCGATCAACCGGGCATGCGTCATAGCTATCAGATAAGTTTGCAAACACGGTTAAGGTTACATAAATGAAGGGCCAACATGTTAAATTTTTTTTCGGCCGCACTCCCAGACTTTTGAAAACTTAGCGCCTATGAATAAAACACATACCGGTACCCAATTTACGTCGAGGGGAAATCCTAGGTTCCTCGGTTGTGCGATGCACATAATGTGGGGATGTTGTAGGGTGAGGTGGAAGTCCGTCTAAAGTGTCCCGCATATCTACATCCTGCTTCCGATGGATACTGCAATTAAAATAGGGTTGTTGTATACTAGACTTTAAAATAAGCTATAAATTTTCTGGCGGTACGTAGGTATGCTGAGTATGCCATGCATACCCGGAAATTTGGGCAGGGTATGTAGCACACCCTAAATTTAGCGTAGTTTTACTTATATATTTTACAAATTAATCCTTATTTTTAAATTTAAACTGTTAAGATTGTAACTCTATTGAAAAATCAAGATGGGCAAGACAACCTAAATTTATAAGGTACATGAGACATTTGTTTACCAACAGAGTTTGTAAACAAATTTAGAAAAACAAAGTAATTTGGTTTATTTCACTACCGTTGATTTATGGGTGAAATGAATCCATTTCTTTCACCAGCGCGGCTCAATGATTTCTTACTTTTTGGTGAGAATTATAAATTTCTGTTTTTTTCGATAAATGGTATCCTGAACTATTTATATCGAAATTAAAAAAAAATAAGGTGTAATGTAAAAGAAAAACATATTTTTAATTATAGAATTTATGCTACACAGCATGTTAATTTATTTATTATTGTTTTGTGGTACGGTTGCTACAAAATTTGAAAACGGTTGCTACAAAATTTGAGTTAATATAGAATTAGACATTTCTATTTTACTACATTGGAATCCAGACGCTTCTGGTAGGGTGAATGCACAAAAGTTGGGTAACATAGTCAGCTTTAAAACACTGATCAAAGCATGCCACCAAGTTTTACTTAGCCATGCAAATAGTTGGGTTAACGACTCTCTGTGATTTAATTAATTAACTGCATATAAACCTGGTAAAATAAAGTTTGTACCTTAAGGGTTTGAATATAATTTATAATTACTAGAGGTGTGACATAGTAGCATTGTCCTTATAAAGATTATTTGTTTTAAAGCCATGGTGTATCATAGAATTAGCGATTGAATGAAAGTAGAATATAAGATTTACGAGTAATATGGTGATCTGTCTTATAGTGTTAGTTTACCATCTAAATATCACACATGGGATATTAATGACCAACATTATAAATTTTCCAAGACTCACGACTTATGTAATGGAAAGTTATCATTAAAGAACGGGTAACTGACAAGTATTGGTAAAAGAAAAACAGTTAATTAACAGTCGTAATATAGATATATAGAGTTGTAACAACCTTTGATTGTACCCATGTGGTGAATCAAATCGAGGGTCCTTATCTAGGTTTCCTGGTTGGTCATTATAAGTATCTCTGCGGGGTGGTGAACGATATCGTGGTGAATGAGGCGGAGTGACAGACCTTCGGATAATTGGAAGTGGGGGGCGCTGAACAAATCTTTGCGGGTAACCATGTGGAGGGGATCGGCGGTCTTCATATCGCCGCCAATCCTCTCCGTGTCGATGAAATGGACTTCTAGGTAAATAACCTGTGCCATTGTATGGGTAACGATGGTGTCGGTCCATGTCTTCACTGCTGTAACCAGATTGAGATGATGCTTCAGAACTTCGTCTCTCACGGTGTTTTTTATTCTTTACTTTCTTTGATTTATTAGTTTTATTTTTAGGTTTATTATTATCAGATGCCCGTACAGAATCTTTTTTGTTGTCACAAGATTTGTGCCTCCTCCCTTCAGCAATGGACTTGTGTGAAGCTTGAACCACGCTCGATTTGATTGTCACCGTCTTTGGGTTATTATGGTGGGAAATATTCCTAACTTTATTGCTTGTATTCTTTGAAAAAGATTCTGAGTCGGACGAGGAAGTAAAATTCTGATATGCTACTAACGGTTTAATCAACTTCTTATCACTTCTAGGTGGACTGTGAAGCTTTTTGACCGGCGTGGCTTCCTTGTGAGAAGTTGAATTTTTACTTAGGGGCATTTTCTACCCAATAATCCGGCCATTGAAAAATGTTTACATCTTTGTAATGATGAGTCACCTAATAATAAAAAATGCTGCAAAGAAATGATTCTTCGTTAAAGTTACCAAGCTCATAATAAGACAAATGTGGTACTCTTTCACAATCGTGGTAAATACACATGATCTTGGATTCAAGCCAATTTCCTTATCTGGAATCAGCGCGACAACACAAAAGACAACGCCGCCACAAGCTGCAGTTGTTTATTCGGAGAACCCTATGTATCAACGAATGGCTGCCCGACCTATAACTTTCTTTGCCAAAAACGGTGCCGATTTGACAATACCCTAAAGAAAATCAGTTAACGGTTAACCGATTATTGTTACATCAGTTAACCGTTTTTCAAATTAACCGTTAATTCGCAGCCCTAGCCACAAGGCACAGGTAGAGACCATCGAACAACTCATATTGTTTATGACGGCTTTCCTTTTTCCTCAATTGTTTTCGCTATCTTTACGCTCACTTTTCTAACTAACTTGGTAGACATTTGAACTTGGTTAAGCTTTTTTCTATAATAACATGCACCCATAAAGTAAGATCACGTAATACTGTACCACTGCCGGAACAAGGAAAATTTTATACACAACGCACATTATTCTGTAACAATGGGAAGTGGTCACAGTACTGTAAACATAAATTAATCGGAGTGTGAAGTAGTCTTATATTGTCTTTAAAAATGACAATAATGCCATTACAATTCAGAAAAAGTTTTTAAACCATGAGCTACGAAGTATGAAGTCTGCAGTGGGCCACAGCCCTTTTGGAAGCACCAAAACAAGGGGGCTAGTGATGGAATATTATAAGTAAGTAATATAATGGGTAAGCGGTAACCAACTACACCTCTACAATCCTTAGAATTAGGGAAGCAATAATAAATTTGTAGAATAACTACCGAATTAGAAAAACAGAAATTCACTTCACAGGTTAAATAAGTGACAATATATAAACATAAACCAAAATTGCATTTTTAAGGCATTTTTTTTTAAGGTTGCATTTTTAATGACTGAAACCACTACCGGTACCCTATCCTTTAAATAACATGACAAACTATACCCTTTCAAGATTTATCTTCTTTGATGAATTAGTTAACACAAATTACAAACCTTAGCAATTGACTCCTATTTTGGCTCCCCTTTCAATCAAAAATAATTAATCTGTTAAAAAATACACACAATAATGCAAAATAAAATCAAAAGCTTGGATCAGCAACCGTGGTAA
>CH002977.1:1617149-1635984 GCA_000149265.1 Ciona savignyi
TCTTGGATCAGCAACCGTGGTAATGGATTACAAGGTAAAGTTTAATATTATTTTCATTTTTCAGCATTGCACTATCTGGCCCAATAGCTTTTTCTCCAAAGGTACACATGTAACAAATATCGAATAACTCTGTACTATTCTCCAGTCTGTTCATTCACTATTGGTTAGCTAACTTAAAACTGGGAATTTTAAATCTAATTTAATAGAATTTATGTGGTGTAGGGATGCACAAACTAGAATATCGAATCTTCCGGATTCGAATCCAAATATTACGTTTATTTCGAATATTTGGATTCGAAATAATATACATTGCACATTAAGAACTATAATTGCATGGAGATTACAATGGATATTATAAGCATGGGCGCCGACTTCCGCCGTTGCAACGTTGTAAATTCGCCGCAATGTCTGTTTTATAATTACGCAAAAACTTCCCTGCGCATTTAAATAATTATAACATTAAATCGTCTAACCGCAGCGCCGCTTTTCCAGCCGTGTTTATTGCTTTGATCGGCGGTTTGACATAGGGTTACGTTGACCTAGATTCAATACAAGACCACTGACGCACTCCCGTTTTTCCCCATGTTCTTCACATTACTAACTATCAGCTAGAGAGAACAGTAGGCTAACATCGGTTAACGGTTTTTTTCTTTGATCAGTTAACCGTTATAAGAATCTGGGTTCTTGTACAGCCCCCGCAGACACATAAATATTTGGTATATTCTTTCCGTTTTGTTGACGCTGAGCTGCGTATTGACGACCATGCAATATTTCAGCGGGGGAAGTAGTTAGATTAAACACTTAAACTCCTGGCTTAATCTTTTAGCTTTGTAAATCGTTAGTATCATAGTTCTATCCGAGTTAGTTCGAGGCATAGGGCCGATTGTGACGTCATAAAATTTCGCGCAACGGTTAAATTTTTCTGAAGTCGCCGCCTATGATTATAAGTATGTAATCACACTGGCCATAGAGGTAGTCAGCGGAAGCAGAAATTTTTGACGATCTTGCCACTTTAACTCGAGTTTGCTTTTTAATATAGAATAGGATTCAATATTCTGGATTCGAAATAACTATTCTAGAATACCAAGATATTCTAGTTTGTGCATCCCTAATGTGGTGCCTCTTAATACTATACAGGATCGCTTGGATGGCTAAGGAAAGTAATTCTAACCCTGTCCCAAACGATCTCAACCCCAGAACTAACTTTAACCCCAACCCTAACATTAATATCTTATCTTATTTTATTGGGAGAAGTTTTCTCCAAGGCTTTTGTAATTACGAAGTATAGTAAGCGATTCTGTAATATTTAGAGGTACCGGACTTTATGTAAATTAAGTTTTGTTCCGTTTAAGTCTTTTCAATTCCAGCGATTTGGCAGCACAGACTAACAAAGGTCCGGAAACAAATTTTTGTTGTTGTTTAAGTAAAATTCGGAGACCACAACATTGCTAGTCGGACACTAAACATTTTTTCTGATCATCTAAGTAAGCCAAGTCTCGAAATTGATTTTTCGTGTGCAATTGAGACATTACGTTTTTATTCATTTCTTTTTATAGGTTTGGCATGTAACATTGTTATCCCATGGTGTTCATCTCTAAATTTCAGTAGAACAAGTAGGGAAAAACTAAAAGGAGGAAATCGGGAAGTAGGTACACTGTATACTAAAATAAAGAAAATGGCATAAGGTTTTAAACATGGGGTTGGAGTTAGGGTTAGTTCTAGGATTAACATCATTGTTTAGGACAGGGTTTAAATTAGTTTTCGTAGTTTTAGTCCAGTATGGAAGTACGGCAGCTGCACACTCGAGTTTTATTACCCTGCGTCTTTGCACACTTGGGTAATTTCACACACGCTCATGACCTGGCAGACAGGTGATTGTTTCTTTATACTGAGCATACGCTCGGGAGACAGCTTATATGAGAAACAAACCAACGGTGCGTCGGCTCGTAAGCGTGTGTGTTGACCCAGGCCCGGCCTTACGGTTTAAACATAAACATCATAGAATTTCCAACAAACCTGTAAACTTACTCCTGGACCTCGGGTAATTTACTGTTAGTACATTTTTTGTTATGTAGCCTACCCTATGTTATGTAGATATATATGCTAGCTGACGGACACGATAGATTTGGAATAGAATAATATGTTTGTTTAAGATTTTGGTAAAACAGTAATAAAAAGGAAATTGTGTAAGACTTTAAGTGTGCACTCTTGGACGTTTGCACACTGCACACTTGAATATTTGGTGCGTGCACACTTGAGATCTCGGCGAAAAGTGACGTATTTTCCATACGGGGTTTAAGTAAGCAATTTTCCTTCTTCCCTCTTTCCCATTTCCTCCCTTTTAGTGTTGCCCGAACAAGTAGTAAGTTTGACTTTATGTCCATGGAACATTTGCCTACGTTTAAAAATCTGCAATTTAACCAGTGCTGACGTAGGGCTAGTTCTGATATTGAGATTATGGTTAGAACAAATTAACTTGTCTAGTGAGCAGTTTTCCCCTTTTTAAGTGTTGCCTGTTGAAACATCCTTCTAATAGGCCTACATGCAGTTAATAATAAAAAATACTTTCTTTGTTAAACCATCTATTTTTTCCACTGTAAAAAATGAACCTTTTAAAACTAAAGATATACTTATTAAAACACATAACTGTAACAGAAAACGTTCTCCCTTATAACTTATCAAACTAATAAAAGAATAAGCGCGTTCTCATCTATCGCCCCATAGCGGTAACATAATGTCACGGTTGGTTTCACATAGTTTATTCTAACATAACTATGTATTTTATTTAGGGTTAAAATTATTCATTGTTCGTAACACTGTATATAGTAATAAGTATACACTATAGTTATAGATGTATGAAGTGATGCAAACTAAGGGTGCACTAAGTGTTGAGCAGTCAGTGGTGGGCGATGTTACAAAAACAAAAAAAGCTGAGAAAGCTACACCCCTACCGGTAGCGGTAGGCATGCTTTGTGAAACTTATTTTTCACAAGAAGAAGATATCTAATTAGGGTAAACATTTAAGAAATGTCAGTTGATACATTTTCGTCTAGGCGTGAAATTTTCCAAAAAACACAGAATTTTTCACAGACCAAAAATATAAAAACGAAGCCCGGTTTTTAATCTTACACCACGAAATTTTGAGACGAGCTGTTTACCAAAAAATGACGCATGCGACACGCCACTTTTTTCGAGGCTACACGTCACTTCTTGAGAGGCGATACGCCACTTTTTCAGAGGCGACACGCCACATTTTCGGAGGCGACACGCCACTTTTTCCTAAGTGAAAACCATAGGTGCGCTAAGTGTTGAGCAGTCAGTGGTGGGCGATGTTACAAAAACAATTTTTTCACAGACCAAAAAACTTAAAAACGGCGAGAGGCGACACGCCACTTAGTTCGAGGCGACACGCCACTTTTTTAGAGGCGACACGCCACTGTTTTAGTGGCGACACGCCACCACGTGTGTTGGTTAACACGTGGTTTGACACTCCAGTTCAGGAATAGCCACCTTTTTTGAATCAGGGGTTAAAATTATTTCATTCTTAGACTGGCGGGGCAAGCGATCGAGCCACCCACTCACACTATTAAAGTTTGTAACTATATTGATAAAATACACATTAAACTAACAAATACGGTATATATATATATAATCCTAGTTAAAACTAGAAAGCACTGTTGCGTTAAACGAGGCACAAATATAGCTGTGACACCATAATTTAGCATGTAGCTGTAACATCTAAAATTATCTGTGACATCGCTATTTAGTCTTACATATCGATTATATCCAGCGGGTCAAAGTAAAAGACCCGGCGAGCTGTAGTTTGACCGTGTCTGCTCTGGTTTTAATGATCACCCTGTACCGCAGGAGGCCGTGTTTTTAAAACTTCTCTGTATGGGCCAATGATACATTGTGCTCCTTTCGCCTTGTGCATTAGTGACGCCAATAAATCAGTGGAATGTCGTTTTTATTTCGGATCCTATTGGAAAGCCATTAGGCCTATATCAGCCCCCCATGTAAAGTCTTTTCTTTTTTTACTGTACATATCCATCAGTGCAATCAAAACACAATGTAGTAAATACAGATATGGAAAATAACCTCTTTCAATGTTTGGCTTACTCCGGTAAGCGAAAAATAACCTACAATCCAGGTATTTTTTATAGCATTATTTCATATACTTAAGAAACTTTAAATTTAGGCCCTAAGCAAACTACATACTAAAGCAGAAAGTATAACAAAAGTAACTATCAATTAGGTTTGTGACAATGTGTGTGTTTTTAGTTCTAAATACTGGAAAGTTAGCCAAACTGGTTTAGCTATGAGTGAATCTTATCTGTTAGGAATAAATTCATGAATATGATTGTAGGACTGCAACGATATATCGACAATCGTGTTACTATAGAATAGATACTACTTAGCGACGATACTAATAAATGCGTATTGCGATTATCATGCCACAGACGCATTATTTTATCAGGGAAACTTATTCTAAAAATGCGTATTAAGTATCGGTAAAAGTATCGTTTATGCACTCAGCACAACTTAAGCTGTATAATAACGTAATATAAAGTTCAACAATCATCTTGTGAATGTCGCTTTGTGTTATTGTAGTTACTCGAAAAATTTTAAGAAGGCAATATACGAACTACGCTTATCGGCGTCTTGCAAACTTTTCGTATCTTACACAAATATTCCTTCAGTAGATATTAAGCGTGCTGGTTACGTTTTACATATTGCTCAGTGGGTTAGGCTGGTGGTTTAGTGCGTCGTCGAAGGGTTGCAGCTACGACACTGGTCGCTAGTTAGTTGGTTGTATCCTTGGTCAAGGTACTTAACGGACATCGCCTAAACCCAGCGGATTAATGGGTTCTACTAAATTGAAGGAACGTGTGAATCATACATTTAACAAACTATAATAGCTTCGGTAACCCGACGGTGGGCGCGAGGTAATTTGACGAGTGCCCGTGTGTTAACCCCCTTGGTTTTCACATTCACGGGGATAAACATGAATAACCTATCATATCCTATATCGGGTTGTAAGCTTATTGCAATAGTAAGAAACAAGTTTAATTTTACCTGCAAGCCTTAGGTAATAACCGAGTATAATTTTATTGTCATCAATAAACGCATTTCAATCAGTTAAGGACGTTTTGTTTAGATTTTGGGGATTCCCTATGTTAACTAACGCTAATCGCGATTATCAAGATACGTGACAGCGATTTTTTATACTTTTTTACGAGTATCGTTGCAGTCCTAAATATAAGCTATGAATCCCCCAAATTACGAGGCACTAAAATGAATAATCGTCATGAAATACTAAAATAACTAATAACGCGTAGAGATGTACAATAGGTTTGAAACATCGTTTACTGTCACTTGTTAGCGAAATAAGGTGTAAATTTCCCCTAATCTGACAAAGGTATAAAAGGCGTACAAGCAATTGTTCTTCTATATCTCAAATGCAAACTGACCTTACAAAGTGACTTTGGGCTTAAAACTTAGCCTGGTTAAAATGAAAGGTTTCACCTAAAATCCAGCCACAGGGACAATTGTATTTCATTACACTTAAAATTGAAGCTTTCATCTGCAATCTAAAATTAAAGCGCTTCGTTTTTTTGCGTCACGCCGGGTAATTGGCATGAACGGAAAAAGTGGTTAATTTTTCATTATTTTAGGCGTTATCGTACAAACCTCCGGATTGGAAAAGTTCATTTACATCAAATTTCAATTAAAGTTGAAGATGTGTAACATGGATCAGAAAAAAACAAGATTAATCAAAATAACCCAGCTTACCCAAGGAAATCCATCAACATACAGTAGCATCAGCAACCACAAATACGTTATTATTTCTTGTATGAAAGAGATATTATTTCTCGTATGAAAGGGGAAACTTAAATTCTTTGGATAGAGAGAGACGGAAACTCTACGGATAGAGAGAGACGGAAACTATAATCCTGAAAAAATAAATTTAACTGAAACTAGTGATATGTCTTATTTATTACGCTCCCGCATATAAAAAGAAATAAATGTTCGATTGAGTTGGATTTTCCAGACGTTTTAGCTAATATGATTTCGATATGCAGTGATAAATTCTGTAAATTGCACCAGGGAAATTCCCGACTGATCCAAAAATGTAAGCACGCGATGGGCATTTTTGCGAATTGAATTTTCTGCTCCGATTATTCTTTCTTATTCCTGTGCCAACAGAAACGATATGAATACCCAACACCCCGACGAACAATTGCTATTTAAATTTATCGCTTAAAATTGCACTGTATATGTATCAAGTTAATATTTAATCTATTTTAAAATAGCAATGAAATATATTGGTCCACGATAAAAAATTACAAACGTCCAGCAATTTTCATCGACCAACGCACTTCTAGTTTTGAATATGTTAAAGATGAAATAAAAAGAATCTAAGGATTAAAATTTAGTAATGACGAAAACGCAGCCCAGCACAAAGGGTTTAAAAATTATTGTTTGTTGGATCCCGACTGAGATGTTGTATGGAATCCCGGGGTTTATCTCTTTGCTTTGGCAACCGACAAACTACTAAAACGAGCGAAAGATTTGATGTTTTCATTTCTATTTTTTTCAAGGGAAATGTGCGAGTATAAGTATATATAGGCCTAGGAGATCGCTAAAATTTGTTTTGAAATCGTTTATTGTTTTACATATATATATATATATATTCTAGGCTTTTTTAGATGCATTAGTTGTGATGTATTTTATAGACTTGTTATTGCTTATCACCGGTGTGCTCTCTGCGACAGGCAAGTTGTAAACCATATTTTACTCTATGGTTTTAACAGCGTGACTATAATATTGATGACGCATACAACTTACAATTCAAGGTTTGGAATGCCGGAACTGTATCACAAATATTGGCTACAGGGGCGAGGCGGGGATGAACGAAGATTGTTATGATAATCCGCCGAATATTCAATCCAGAACTTGTACCGGGCACTGCTACACTCAATTCACCATTATAGATGGTAATAGTAACCCAGCTGGACAAAAACTTTTTACTTGACATTTAATCGCTTACTTTCGCGCAAGACAATTAACCGTAATGTAGTGAACTTGTAATCAACCCTTGCTTGAGAGATTTAGACCGAGTGGCTTACTAATGGGATAAATAAGAACTGCGGTATTATAACGCTTTCATAAAGGCTTTAGAACACACATAAATGGGCACAACAGTAAACATAAGAAAGTTGTTAATGTTTTATTCCCGTGAAGGAACCAGACGGGATGTTAATGTTGTAACCCCGTGTATGGGAAACCGAAGAAGACTTATCACGCGGCCAATCATTAGATTCTTATCGCCCATCTGCGGGCTACCGACGCACTTAAAGTGTGTTGTGTATGAATGATGACGATCCTTTAGTTTTAGTGGAAACCATTAATCCAATTTAAATCAGGCAATTTATTCTAATGATACAGTCATCTACCTAATGCCTAATTTCGACCAACTTGCCCATTTAACATATATACACCAGCACAATGACCTGTGGGTGAAATCACATAAACTTCGCCGTAATGAATTTAGGAAGTTAAACGATTTTTAACTATTTTTAGGTATTCCAACCGCAGTAAGCAGGAGATGTTCGGAGGCTAACTTGCCCACGATAAGTCATCTTTGTGTTACGTCATTCAGTTCAGAGAAAAGTAATGTCGCTACCACCACATGTTCGTATTATTGCAGCGATAAGGAAAACTGCAATGACATCACGACACGTAAGAACTTTAAAAAATTACTCATATATTAATAAAGAAATCTATATTTAGGAAATCTGTTTTCTTGTCCCAATAACTGCGGTTATGTCAGCAAAGGCTATTGCGATTATTTCAAAGGGACGTGCGTTTGTTTGTCTGGCTACAGTGGGTTTAACTGCTCCATTGGTAAGTTTAATGGAAACTTGTTAAATATGATAAATCAGAATAATTAGCATAACCTGACATTTTATTTAGAATCTGTCGCACCGCCAGTCCACAAAAGCTGTGTACAATGCAATGGTGTCACGGACGAATCGTGTGAAACTGAAACCCAAGGGTCGACTTGTCCAGAGCCAATCTTAACGCAGCCTTACTGCTCAGCTTCGAAGATTAGTACAATCGATGGATGTAAGTTATATATTTATAGGTAGTGTTTCTGTTCTCGCTTACATTGCACGTTTTAGTGGGAAACGTTGTGCGCGAGGTTGTAACGAGGGGTTGCACCGCGATGTTCACCCACGAGGATGAATGTTTCTTCTCCAACTCGTTTGATCCCCTCTTCAGCAACCATACCGAGTTCACATGTACAACTATGTGTGATAGGGATAACTGTAACGTTGGCATTCGTATGTTATTAAAATAATTAATGTAAATTAAATGTTTACACCGTGCGCCATTCAGCAAACGGGGAAATCGACGGCAACGAAGAGACAGCCCTCTACTGTTTGCAGTGTACAGACCCTAGCTCGTGTAATGCAACTGTGCAGCCAACTCGGTGTCCCACGTTTACCACCTACTGCCTTTCTACTGTGGTGTATTATCTATCTCTGAAGACTGACCCAAATTACAAAGGTTAAAGAAGTAGTTGTTGAAATTCTAATTGGTGCTCATCTAAATAAATGTATGTCAATAGTACCACCAGGTTACGTACTGAAAAGCGTTGTCCGCGAGTGTTCATCAGATCCAGCGATGAAGGGTTGCCAATATAAACGCATTGGTTCACTTAACGCCCAAACCGTGACTTGCAGCGAAAGCTGCCAAATCGACGGCTGCAATTATGGATGGCGTAAGCACTTATATTTCTTATAATTTTATATTTTATAAATAATTCTGGAGCACCCTTTCCAAATTCCCACAGCCAAGTCAGTGGCGAAATTCGCAAAAATGTGACATTTTTGTACAAGAGGTATAGATAATATAGTTCCACCTGTTAAGGCACCGTTGATTCAAAGTGGTCGCTAACGAATATAGCAGAAACTTTCTTTATTAGTTAGCGCATTAAAACATAAATGCAATTAGAAATAAATATTTTACACCATGTTTTTTGTTTGGACGAAAAATGTAAATATAGCCAGCCCTACGAACGTTTCTTAGAGACGGTTTTTTTCCTGTTTCCAAGTATAACGATAAACCACATAATTACACTTTCCTTTAACATGCTGCTCCAACATGCCTAACTTCATTAGGCTGTTAAAAAATAATTGCAAGCTGCAAAATAAGAACTTTGCGAAATTTTCATGTTCTTGGTGAGCATAGACCTACATTTCAAAGTGCAATGGGAGCAGAATTCTCCAGTTCTCGAAATACTTAACTGGCTGACAGGCATATGTTTGCAACTTGCGTTTAGCCGCACAGTAAAAAATGTTTTTAGGTGTTATTGCAACTCTCTAGTTATTTTGTAACTTTGTACAGCCGGGCGTCCTTCTTGTTCATCTTGCTCAAGCTCCGACTCGGCAAATGTTGGCTACAACAGTTGTATGTACAATCCACCGCTTGGGATTCCATGCCCATATCCATACCAAACTCATTGTTTTGCTTCAGTTGTTAAACCCGTTTTAGCAAGTAGGTCGAATAGCCAGGTTTGGAATTTATCGAATGGACACTGGCATTAAATTTTATTTAATTTATTCCAGATAGGGGCTACATAGTACGGGGCTGCAGCTCTTACGACATCGGTAACTCTTGCGAAGTCGTTGACACGGGGTCTTATTCGTTCCAAACATGCAATCAAAGCTGCACAATAGACAACTGCAATTTGGGTAGTTTGTTTATCCTATGCCGTTTCCAATTACGCTTTAACTTTTGTAATTGCAGGACTGGTCGGTTCGGCATCGCTGCACCATTCTAACATGAGGGATTTGGTATTCTCGATGTCCATTTTAATACTGAGCAACGCCGCATTGTGTTACTAATTACGTATATCATTTTAGCCCTATCGATAAATTATTAGTAATGTTGATGTCCAGAAACCGTTTAGAATTTAGATACATAATACGCTTTTGCAAGACTTGTAAAAAGCTTGTAGTATTAAACAATGTAGCCTATATTGTTCATCTGCGGGATTTGTTTTTCTTGCTACTGTCCATACTCTATAGCCATATATTATTTAAATGGACATGGCTTTGAATGCCAGGAAGGTTCTATAAGTTCAAACCCTGCCATTTTTAATGTGTCACATGCTTAAAGTTTTGTATGGTAAATCTGTTTAAAAACCCTATGAATACGTGGAAATGGAGCATTTTAACATGACGATTAACAGTCCAAAATCATGACGTGATACGCAGGATTAGGCTGACAATAAGAATTATTTTTATTGTAAAGGGACGCTCACGAGTCAGTGCGAACTTAATATGTTTGTGTGTGCCGAGCTTATCCTTTGCGGTTGGCTGAAATCTTGAAAGCGTGAGCTTTTGCCCTCGCGAGGTTACATGCTCAAATCCACTTTAGCGAGTGCGTCATAGTACAGTAGTGTGTCCTTATAGTTAACGCGACTGATACCAAATTGTATACAAAAATGGACTTAGTGACAAGGCCATTATGCGTCTGAAATTTGGCCCGGTAAAAAAAGAAAAAATACGCTAAATAAATCGAATCACTATGGGAGCAGTTAGCAGATGCCATAATATTTTGTCGGTGTTATAATCAAGAAAGTATTTCTTAGAGAGAAATTAGGGAAGTTGTTGGGCAAGAAACATTTTCCGAAGAGCAAATTCGTGGGGATATATTAGAATTAAGAAAAAGCATGCTGGACGCTACATATAAAAAACTTTTGAAAGGAGACAGCACATTTGTAGTCAACGAGGTGCAAAACTTGTAACACCAATAAGGAAAGAAAATTGCCGTTTTGACAGAGTTTAACCACGGAACACAAAGGTAATATGTTTGAATGCTCTGCGACAGCACTATCTCCTTAAAGTGCGTTTAAAATACTATTATTCTCCTACCACCAAAATCTCTTCCTAGAGCTTGAATGAATGTTAATTTTATGTGAATGTGAGAAAATATTTCGCCATACAAATTCCTATATGTAAATCTCATGTGTTTTCTTGTAAATTTAAATACAAATATAATATTGAATACGTTAATAGAAATTATCTATAAAAGTTTATTTATAATACGTCTAATGGCTACCCATTTATGAGCGTACAAAGTCGCAGAAATCCGTTTTTAAGGCTACAGAAGACTGACTTAATCATACGGATCACAAAATGCTCATTTTGGTATTCTTATTTGTGGAAGAAGAAAGCTGGTAACCAGATATAAAATCGTAAACTGATTGTGATGAAAGTTTTGTATTAGCACAATTCATGTTCTATCCGGTTGCATTATAAGCTTAGCCTGTGTCTCCGGCATAAATAGGGATATACGGATTTTACCTTTTTACCAAAGTCGATCCGTTTACACATTAGGTATATATATTCTAATATCGTTTACCAACACGGCCAAAACAGTCAATATTGCAACCTATCAAAATAAATATGCTCGTTACGAATTGATATCAAATATGGAATAATTGAATGCTTTAACCCCTGTGGCGTATTTTGTGAGAGTACCACAACCAAACTCATATTTACGATGACGCACTGGAGTGGTCAATTCACTTTGAAAGCAAGCCATATGAGATAATATACTCAATTAATCGAAAGAGGTCGAAAAGGAAGAAAAACATTTTTTTCTCGACCTTGAAAAACGCAGAAGCTACAACAATAGGGGGGTCTTAAAATAAACAGCATTCTACCAACTAGACTCAGATGCGTCGCATCGCATCTCGTACTTGAGCCTCCATTTGTTAAATCATTTTGGTGTCTGTTTTGTGCACTTTTTTTCTGTTTAACGCTTAGGTAAATATTTTTTGTTTTTTTGGTGTTGCCTTTCAACCGAAAGGTTAAAGGTATGAAACTGGTCGCTAGCTAGTCGGTTGTGTCATTGGGCAAGGCACTTTATACGGACATTGCCTAAACCCGCGGATTGATGGGTCCTACCAAATTAAAGGAACGTGTCTATTATATTCAACACACTGCAATAGCTCCGGTAACCCGACAGTGGGCGCGACGTGATCTGATGATTGCCCCTGTGTTAACCCCCTTGGTTTTCCCATTCACGGGGATAAACCTGAATATCCTATCCTATCCTATCCTATCCTATCCTATCCTATTATACTTATCAGAACCCTTGGTCAATTTAAAGTTCATTACACTACAACAATCACATTTCAACCTCTTTAAATGAACCCATTATATTCGCAATATTCGTATTGTATGCCTTATTGTCGGCAGGCGTTCCAGTGTTGGCTTTAAAAAAACATATTTGTTTCCAATGTTTCGTCAAACGCTTGGCAGGCATGTTGCCCATCTACCAGAAGGGGTAAACGTATTGAAACTTTGGAATTTGTAAGGCAACTTAGAGAGTAGCATATCCCTGGTAATTTTCATATGCCATGTAGCAAGCGCCTCATCCGTGAAATAGCTGGGGCAAAAAAGGCGACACTGAAAATGTATTCTACGTTTAAGGATGTGACACCTTATTAGCTAAAGTTTTCTTCCGAAACGCTGGTTTAACACTCGACCGATCAGCAATTTATATTTTTAGGATTATATGGAATTTTGCTATGTTGCAGTCGTCCACTATGTAACTTTTAGCTCTTTTTGCGATTCTGTTTTAGTCATGTGCCATGTTGCTGTGTTTAAATAAACAAAAAGTGTTATTGCGGAGTCTGTGTTTTTACATACCTATTATGTACCTCCAAAATGTCAAAAAATATTTGCGTCGAAAGTAAAGAAATGAGTTATGTATGTTCAGACGCTTTTTAGAAGATCAACAACATAATTAAAAAGTAATATGTGAAAACATTTGGTATTAATAAAAAAAAATTACCAGTCGAAAGAGCACGGTATGATTAGTAAAATTTGGTAAATTTTAGAACTGTGGCACCTCGTAAAAGGTTTTAACCTTCTTTTCCGTGTTTCGCGTTTTATATTTCTTGATTAAAAAAACTTTGGTAAAAAAATGTCTACCATGTTAAAAATAATTTTCGAAAATCTTAAAATTCTTAATTGACTTTTCTCGGTTTTAGACTGTAAAAATATTTCACACGAATGCCAATAATAGCGATTTATATTTAAGTAGCCTACTGTATTACATTATTTATGGATGTGAGGGCCACAGGAGTAATTTGGGTTTTTTAACTTCTCTATCATTCCTAGATCACTATGTACTTTTACTTCTTAAATATTTCAATTAACTGTCCAATACAGTCCTCGAAGAACTAAAAATTGGTGCCTTCAAAAAAATCTCTTTGACT
Source organism: Ciona savignyi (assembly GCA_000149265.1). Lineage (NCBI taxonomy): Eukaryota > Metazoa > Chordata > Ascidiacea > Phlebobranchia > Cionidae > Ciona > Ciona savignyi. The sequence goes on from CH002977.1 coordinate 1,630,453, forward strand.
TGTCATCTCAAATTGCGGTTACCTTTATTATTTTTAAAGTTTGAAATAAAATAGCGTTCCGATTTGTGGGAATCCTACACGTTTATAATTATATTTCTATATATTTTAACAATTAGGTCGCCATGCCATGTGTCCATATTTTGCGCATGGGAAGTCGCGATTAATTTCCTGTTTTCGACAGTCCAGTCGATGCATTGTTTTCCCGCGAGTTCTGTTTAACGCCATCCGACCTCGTGTACAAACATGTGTTTTCTGTTATGCGTGTTATATAAACTGAATATGATTTTATATTATCAGAGAGCATTTTCGTGGAGCCTCGCTTGGCTAAGCCGCTCTTTCAAACTTTAACCTATACCTACTTAAGCTATGCCCTGTGTACAGCGCTCTTCCTGGCTGCACCTTGCGTAAATACCTAATAAATACTTCACCTATGCTACCCCTTGTCTTACCCTGCTCAAATCCCATCTAAAAGCAGAGCGCTGCTACATATTCGATATTCCAATCTGGTAGAGATTATGGCAGGACTCGTCAAGCATTTGACAAAAAATAAAAGGACTATTTTACCATAAGCGACACATAATAAAGTATATTAGTTTGTAGGACTTTGGCACTCTAATTTCAGAATGAAACAACACTAGTGATGGGACACATATTGTGTTTGTCCATTTTGTTATTCTTTTTTTCGTCAAACGCTTGACAGGCATAGCATGCTGTCGACCCCTGATATTTGCCAGAAGGTATAATGAAATCGCAATAAAACTGTGGCATTCGTTAGACAACATGGTCTAGATATGCAAAAAAACAAGATTTTGGGTTATAAATCCAGGGAAATTCCCATGGGGGCGTTAAAAACCAAAATGGTATTGTTTCTATTTTTTTTAGCATAGCGCTTGAACGACTGCTTTAATTTAATTCAGATTTGGTGGAATGTTAAAGCGTTAGCCACTGCTCTGCAAATTAAAAAAAATAAAATTATTTGGGGTAATTTCCTTAAAAATTAGTATATGTTTCTGAATCATGATTGTGACAGACAGGGTATGACGTCCCGTTTATGGTAAAAATCTAGGAGATTCTGCTGGGACTCTAAAAACCAAAACAGTATTTAAAAAAATAGATTCTTTGAAGTATAGCGCTAGAACGGCTGCTTCAATTTTAATCAGATTTGGTGAAATGTTAGTGCGGTAGCCACCAAGGATCCAATTAGAAGAAAGAAACAAAAATTTGGGTTGATAATGCCAGAGGCTTCCCCGGGACAGTAAATAACTAAGTCAGACTATTTTCATAAATTTACATTCCTTACCATAACGCTCGACAGGTTGGCTTCAATTTGATTAGATTTGGTAGAATGTTAAAGCTTCAGCCACTATTTTACAGTATAGAATAAATTCAAAAATTTTCCCTTGGTAAGGCATGCCATGTCGCTTCGACATCTCCAACAAGGAGTAGTCTAATCGAATTAAAACTTCGAGAAGTGTTAGATAACATGACCTAGATATGTAAAAGCAGAATTTTTTGCTAAACTAAGGGGAATTCCGCGAAGCCGTAAAAAACTAAATCGGGTTGTTTAAGGAATTTAGCTTCTTTTCACTATATGGCTTAATAACATGCTTTGTTTTCAAGCATATGTGGTAAATGTTCGTAAATCTGACAAATATTCTTTTTTAACTGCACATGGAAAATACGTTTGGTTTGGTAACTTTGGGAATCATGTGTTTATGCTTGTTGGAACAATACTATGACAGTCCGAATAGGGCGGAAACTTTCTGGAATGTTAAATAACATGTAGGCTACCTGATGTGCATATATATATATATGACAACATATATTATGTAATGAACATGGATAACAGGATCGGTTTGTTACCTGAAGGACCAATGCGTTTCTGGTGTATAAAATACACCAAATGTGGTTGGGGAGCCTGCTTGCATAAACCCATAGCATACAGATAGTGTATGACAAATAGTGGTGGTTAAACACGTGGTTGACACTCTCTTGCCCAGTGTTCTCCAAAGTATGGGTCGCCTGAAGTTTTTGTGAGCTCGCCATATGCCCACAGTTTCGGTAAAATTATGTAAAGAATCTACCAACATTTATCTATCAATTATATCTGAACCTTTTTTGTAAAGTACAGTGGAACCCCGTTTGACGACCACCTCATTACCAGGACCATTTCAGTGCGTTCCCAGATAATTTACCATGGTAATACATTGCATACTGTTTCAATAACGCGACCACCCCGGTTTTCAGACCAGGACCGCCATTTTTTGGTCCAAACCTTCAAATTTAACTCCGCTAAAGCGACCACACATGCCCAATAATGTGCTTTTGTCACTAAAATAATAAGTTTAAATTTCTTTTGTCATCAAAACAATAAGATTACATGAGCGCTTACACACACACACACAAAGAAAATTGTGGCAAACAGAACTGAATTTTATAAGATAAATTTCAGAATTAATAGTTGTTTAAAATCATTTTGCAAAAAATAAAGAAAACGAAGAGTTGCAAAGTCGAACTTGATCGCTAGATGTCGGTCGAGACCTTGGGCAAGACCCTTCACGTCATTAATTGAACCCCCGTACGGTCGTGTGGCCGTATGGTTAACGCGACCGATACATATACCGACTCTTATATAAAAAACGGTCCTGGTGGTGAACCGTTAAAGGAAAATTGGCTAACACGACCACCCCGCTAACGCGGCCGCTTCCAATGACGGTCCCATAGGTGGTCAGGTAAGCGGGGTTCCACTGTATTTAGTACTTTTCCACTCTTTATCGTTTATTAACCTAATTTTTTTATGTCACATTTGCGTTTTAGTTGCAAGTTAACCAATCGATTTTTCATGAAATTGTTTTGCGGGAGCAAGTGAGTATGAACACTATTTATTATAACTTTCTTAATTTGATGATATTGTAGCGGGTCGTTGCAGGTCGCTGCCTATTCTGCTAGATTGTTCCTTGTAGGCACCCAGGTAAGCCAGTTACAACACCTGATGCGATCTGCGATTCCCTACGCGCTGTCTCGACTCTCAGAGGTGCGCTAATTAATTGAGGTTTTCTGCGTAAACGTCTCCCTGAATTCACTACTATCTTCTGTGTTTCTCCGATCAACGCCTTAGTAGTTTAATTATTTATACCATTAATTGTATTAAGCAATTGAGGCGATTAACTTAGTACCAATTACGAGTTAAATTGTTAGATGTTTCAACGATATAGATTTCAGATAAAACTCTCAGTATCGACACATACAAGATGTTTCTTAATGCGCCAAGCCTCTTTAGCCAAACTTATATAGACAAGATTATTCGACAGCTGCGGTAATAATATACAGTGACGACACAAATGTCGGCAGCGAGGATCATAAATCTGAGGTCGCTACAGTGCCAAGACGTCGCCATGGTAATGCTCCATTTTTTTGCTCAGCTTCTCAAGGTGTCAAATTATTGTGTCATTGGCATTGATGCCCTTTCTGGCAATGTAGTTTCGTAACTCAGAAAACATTCCAAACTCCTCCCGATTCACATAAGTTTGTTATAGTAAGCGGTAATTGTGGCATCGTGGTCAATCACAGTACAGCTAGGGGCCTGCATAGATTGGTTCAGAATATTTAATCAGTTGAATATGTCCACCAGGTACGCAACGTTTGCGATAAATTTTTCCTGACCAAACTTCAAGTCGAGTAGACGTTTACTCAGAAAACCTCAATTAATTAGCGCACTTCTGAGACAGAGTGTAGTACCTTGGAATCGATATATTTGGTAAACCCGTTTCTGAGCAAATTTCGAGGTGGCATTGATGATTGCAAAGCTGGAAAAAGAAGAATTTCAACTGCAATTCTCTGCTCCTTAAAGTTTCGAGAAATATTCCTGCGTCATTTATAACGTCGCATTCGCCGTTAAGAAGAAAAGTTTGGACATTTCCGTACTATTGTTCGTGGAGGTGTCAAGTTCGCACATCGGTTTATAGACTCAAGATTCATTTGGAGGATTGTATAGACGACGACCACATCTACTACGACGGGAACGAGATCAACTTCACCGGACAATTCAATTAAGTTATAAATTATTGTTTTGCTATAGTTGATTTGTTTGAAACTAGAAGTTATAGATTCCAAGAAAGAACCTCTACAAGATCAAAATAACTGTAAGGCAGGACGTTAGATATGGCGTATAGCGTCTTGTCTAATACTTCTGAATCGCCATATATGCTGTTTATCACGGATTATGAGCTTTAAGTGTTAGATCTGACCTCTTTATTCTACATCATTTCTGGATTAATTTCGGCATCGGACCTTCGCGTCAGTCTTCATACATATTTGGAGAAGGTAATAACATGTTTACTACCCCTTTAAATTCTACAAGAATATTGGTTGAGCAATCTATCCATAGACGATATATTCTTCGAATGTCAACTGCAATATATCGCTGTTTCTGTTTAATAAGCTGGAAGACTGTTTCCCAGTTAAGTGCTATCAGCCAAGATGGGTAATTCCCGAGCTACAATAACCGTTAGAAATACTAAAATTGTATGTGAGCAAATAAATGCCACATTACGCCACAGTCTCCAATATAAATCCTACTTCTCCATTCGTCCTCTCGTTAGCTTCACCGTTAGTAATGGATCCTTACGAATCGGTCAAGTCATAAAAAACGATGTGGTCTATGAAGGTGTAAGATTAGTTGAGCACTATACACCCGGAAGGACATTTAAATTTCGTGTAAACGATAAGTTCTACTTGTATGATAACTATATACTTTAGAACATGCTGATGTCCATGTTCAGCATAAATGTTCTCTAACTCCGATTGAAGAACCACTCCGGACGATTTGGTTTCGCTTGCGAAAAAATGTCTTTGTCGTCGATGGGATTGGAGCATTTCAGCACAATCCTTGGTTTAATACATCAATCGCAAGCAATGACAGAGAACCTCAATCAACTTCTGAATGAGGATGCTAATGAGACAGCAGATGCAGATCCCCATACATTCGTTGGAAAGTCTATTTGGTCACTTTACTAAACACACACTCTTGATCGATCCTACACCGATGTAAGAACATTTTACGGTCATCCGTTGGGACATTGTTACATCTTGTGTCGCCACAAAGTAATTATTTTATTATTTTTTTCGCACCATTGCTGGAGTTCGACAATTTTTCAGTTTATTTCATCGTTCTCTCACATAATATCTTATACGAAGTATGGTCTTTTTTGTTGGTTACTCTAAACTAAAATGACCATACCTCTGAGGGGGGAAGTGTATGTTGCGACCTCTTATGTTTACATAAGATTTATGATCCTCGCTGCCGACATTTGCGTCGTCACTGTACTATTATTGTCGAATAATCTTGTCTATATAAGTTTATTTCACTTTGGCTAGAGAGGCTGGACGCATTAAGAAACATCTTGTATGTGTTGATACTGAGAGTTTTATCTGGAATCTATGTCGTTGAAAAATCTAACGATTTAACTCGTAATTATGGGTCCCATTTAGAAAAAAAAAATGTTTCTTTTTTTTTCTTTATTTTTCGTCAAA
>CH002977.1:1651317-1665317 GCA_000149265.1 Ciona savignyi
CATAAAAACATGGTGTCCCGCGTTCCACAAAAATGGTGCAAATCTAAAAAACGATTTCTCTAGGTGCAAATCTAAAATACGAAAAAACGATTGATGCACAAACTAGAATATCGAATCTTCTGGATTCGAATCCTACGGGATTCGAATCCAAATATCACGTTTATTTCGAATATTTGGATTCGAAATAATATATACACATTAAGAAATGATAATTGCATGGAAATTCTTTTTTATTTCCATTGTATATATGGCAGCAGCGTTGATTACAACGGATATTATAAGTACACTGGCAAAAGAGATAGTCAGCAGGAATTTTTGACGATCTTGTTACACTTCCTTCACTGTTCTTTTTTTTATACTTTTCACTGTTTTAGTATTACAAAACTCTAAAAACTTGCGTTTTGGTTCATTTTTTCATGATATAGTTAGAATAAAGGGAAATTTCAATTAGGAATAGTAAAAAAACTACTAAAGATAAAAATACAGTTCAAATTTTCCTGATTATAAAAGCTACTATACAATCTACATTCCAATTTTTATATCATTTGGACATACCAATAATTAGTTTGTCAGTGCACCTCAAATTTGTTTAAGTCAAGCAGAATTTTCTTTACATATAAAGTGGTGTTCACTAAAATTTACATAATATATTCTTTATTGGAGGTAGATTCTAGGTATACGGCTTGTTTAAAAGAGAGGTAAATTATCTTTCCAAACATACTAAATATTAAATCATAGCATAAACTTTTAAAAAACTGTGCTAATTTGAAAATGACTAAAAAATGAAAAAAACACTGTGGTACAGCATGTTTGAATTAATGCATTTAGTCGGTAGTGAAAGAGTTAAACAATAAGTAAATATTTTCAATGATGTTTTCATCCAATTGGTGAGAAATAAATTTTTTGTCTTTTTAACTTTGGTTAAATTTTACTACCTTTTTGAAATAGCAAAATTTAAAATTGCACTAAAGAAGCATACGGTTTTTACAGAATTTGTGACAAGAAAACCAAACGATAACATAAGTTTAAACAATAACATGTCTTTATTAGTTCGTTTTTTTATAACAATATTCTATTTTTAGACGTTGATCCATGATTTCTTTGTCTTTTATTTTCAGAGATTATACCATGCGTGTTTTTTATGAGACCAGCAAAAATATTTTCGTATACACAGCACTAATTCTAATGTAATGGGAATAAGTACAAATTTCTGTAATTCTATGAATTGTAATTCTATATTTATTTTTTAGTGAAGTTTTAATATTATGTTGAAACGCCAATGCCAAACGTTTATTAAGTTATATTAGCAAAGCAAAAAGTAAATAAGAAGAACCTCGCCAAGAATAAAAAAGTAAGAGTCAAAATACATAACGAAGACCACTATATATACCATGTTTCTTGTCAGCTTTTTAACACAGCTCTAGTGGAAGCATAGAACCTATTAAAACCGGCAAATTATCAGCTGACAGCCAATAATGTATAAATTCTCAATAACCGGTTTAAAAACCGGGGAAACATCGAACTAAACAGAAATGTCAACAAACATTATATAGCAATCATGACAAAATTAAATTTTTGATATCTGTGTACAGATGAACATTCCCGAACCAGCCATATAGGTAAAAACAAGCTGATTTTAATATGCTTTTGTTCTGTCATAAATGAATTTTGCGTTTTTGTTTTCTTTTTTGTCAAAGTAGCAATTTTACTAAAAAACAACTACTCTTCCTTTTATAACAACTAGCTTATACAATGCACAGCACAAGCATATGATTTGTCTGCAAATTAAATGAAAACCTAAATGACTTTCAATCTAAATCTTTTCTAAAATTCTTAATAATATTTTCCATGCTGTCAGGTGCTGCCCTGCTTATAAGCTAAACCTGATAGTCTAGGAGGTACTACAATTAGAGAATGAGAAAGTGTTAGTTAGAGCATAAATTTCATCCATGATTCTTTTTTGAAAAACAGTTATTAAAAGGTTAATTATTGTCTACAGAAAAAACAAAAACACTTTCTTGCACATACCGAGCAAAAGGGGCCTTAACCTTTCCCCGTCCGCCAACATTTGGATGAACATATTTATCAACAGCAACATATTTCCGACGATGGGAGAAAAGTAATCCATTTACTGATAATATCGAATTATTCTAAGTCATTTTAAAAGATATGAAAATTAACCAATCAGGTGACTGTCTTAGTTCGAGTAAGTTTTCTAAGTAAGCTTTTATTCCTTTCAAGGTAGCAAGTGAATTTTGTTATTCTGCTGATTTGGCAAAAGTGTTTATTTTTTTCTGAAATACAACACTTGCATTGCCTTGACCAGGCACCACTGCCCAATGGTTGCAGAAGGAAGTGAATTTACATAAATTTTGAATGTGATTTATATGTTAAGGCAAAATAACCAAAAACCTGATTTAGTTTTATATTTATTATTACTGGACAATAACGCAAATAAGTTTAATTATTTAAATAAAACAACATTGCTATTAAACTTAAAGATTGTCATGTTGAGACAGTTTAGCTAATCAGTGCCTGTTTTTTACGGAGACAAATTGGATTATCAATCTAGGTGTTGCAGCAGCTTCTCCAATTTAAAATGGAGTGGATAAACATTAAATCAAATGATTTTAATGCTAAATTGATTATGTATCTATTTTAAAAAAATGATAAATCGTTTTTTATTGATTTTATTCTCAGCAAGCACTGCTCATAAAAACTGTCGAATTACAGGTGTGAGTACAGCACATAGTGTATCATCTCATGTTGAAGTCCTAATTATGTAACACAATAATATAGTTCAATAATCCAAAACAGCCTCATGATCTAGACTTTGTCGCAAATCTTTATAGCATAAGTTTGAAACATCATAGTTTCCCTGTTTGCCAAAAATACACACAGTTGTTACATTATAAATTAAACAGATAATATGCATATACTATGCAATCGACTTAATGAAACAATCACATTCCAAGATATTGCTGGAATCATGCGGCTGCAACTTTTGTGATGCAATATAGTATAGTTTATTATTTTAGAATAGTTTTGAAATAGTAGAATTTGCAATAAGATGGAAAGGAAATACGGATTAAACAGCTTGTTTCTTCCGGTACTTAAAGACAATAATTTTAATTTTTTCAAAGATGACATACATTTTACTGTAAATTGTGATTGTGGATTCTACCTCTCTGCAGATTCCAATATACATGAACATAAAGTGTACTTTGGCAATCTCCAGCAAAGTGAGTGAGTAAAATTTGTAAATTGTGATTAGCTTATTTCGTATTTAGTAGCAGTGGGATGTATATACCGGTACACTTATGTTACTATCACATGAGTGAGGAATTTATTGACATGCAGTACAGCATAATCACAAAATTAGGTCGGTGAAGTTTTACAAGTTATTCCAATTTGGGAGACATGCAACCCTGCGACAGTGCATTGGACACAACGCAATTGCATGATAGTAGTTCATAGGCTAAGGCACACGACAAAACACCTTCAGACATTATTTAATCTTAGTGGATTATAAAGGATTTAAAAAAAACTAATTAATCTCTATATTTCTATTATATGAAAATACAACACATTTCAATAGATAAGGATTAAAAATATGATAGACCTACAGACAGTTTAAAACAACAAAATACAATCACGCCAAATAAGAAAATACATGCGTTTTTGGCATGCACTTTCGTTGTAAAAATCAGGAACAAATACCTAAATCCGGTCGGTGAAGGACCTCACGAATTTGGGTGTTGCATGCAGTACTATTGACATGGTTGGCTAAAAACAACATAGCAAATTATATAACACAAGTACTATACCTGAAAGACATATGCAATCATTTTCGTGAATTGGTTTTTCATGTGATGAGAAATAGTCCACTGCAACATCGCCTTGACTTGGTCTTTTATTTTTTTCGTCAAACCATCACAATCATGCCATACATGTGTGTAATTTTTAAACCTACAAAAGGTAATATATAACTTAAAATACATATAAACCAAAATTGGTACCACACTTTTAAACTTAAATAATACTACCTAACTAGGGGTGAGAAAATTTAATGCGTAACCGTTCGCTGGTTGGCAAAGTACAGTTATCTGAAGTAAAAACTTTTTTATTGTAATATGTACTAATGCGGTGTCAAAAATAGAACAACAGAAGTGTTATTTATTTCATGGAATCTTACATACTGATTTATATAAAGATATTCTTATCTTTAAAAAAATCTTATGGTAAATCAGCCCTCTTAACTCTTTGCGATTTATCACGAGTTGGTGAAATATTGAAAATGGAGTAATAGCCTTTCTTGTTAGAGGTTTCTCCTCTTAATTCTATCGATTTTACATGAATTTACATTTGACTAACTCATCGAATAGGAGATTAACTTGCGGAGAAGCTTTTTTTGTCAAGCAAGTCTTTCTTTACATTCTCTGTAAATTTCGTGCCGTTGAGATAAAAAGGAGAGCATGATTGTCGATTTCACAGCAGGCGGTTATGCCTCGTGTTCACCAAAGCATGTATCCAGCTGGCCTTGCTGAGAGCACGATAAAAAAAAATGCGACGAGACTAGTTCCATGTGCCCTGCTTTGAAGAATATCAATTCGAGAATATTGGAAATAGTATTTGTGTTTGTTTGCTTTTGTATGCCCTTTTTACACTTCCTTCACTGTTCTTTTTTTTATACTTTTCACTGTTTTAGTTCTACATAACTCTAAAAACTTCAAAGCGTTTTGGTTCATTTTTTCATAATATAGTTAGAATAAAGGGAAATTTCAATTAGGAATAGTAAAAAAACTACTGAAGATAAAAATACAGTTCAAATTTTCCCGAGTACAAAAACCATTAGACAATCTACATTCCAATTTTCATATCATTTGGGCATACCAATAATTAGTGAGTATTTCGTTTGTCGGTGCACCTCAAATTTTGCCGTACAGCATGTTTGAATTCAAGTGCATTTAGCCGGTAGTGAAAGAGTTAAAAAAAGGCCCTCTTAAAAGTAATTCAGCGTAAACCTCCAACAAACTTTACACATAAACCATTAAACACTGTAGTGGTTTGTAACAAGATCTCTATGAGATTTAATTAACATAGAATTTTTCATTTAAATATTGAACCTATTCTATTTTAGTCTAATAAAGGTTGCTAGCAAGTTGCTTGTCAGAATTAATGTATCATTGAACTAGTTTTATACAATGTACTTTCTTTAAATTAAGGAATGAATATTAACTTCTAACATCCATTAAATTTTTCCGTCAGTGTAACATGCAAGAATTTGTTTTAAATTAAGAGTGCTCTTCCTTTAGAAAAAAATATATACAATTTTTTTTATTTTACCAAGTTACTTTACCATAAATCTATCTCCAGGGTATAATTTAACTAATGTACGCATTGTACATTGGTTAATACATATATACACAATAGGCTTTTAACAAAAAATAAAAAAAATTATAAAAAAACAGACAAGTGGAGTAAATCACGTTTTTAATTTTAAAGAAAATAATTAAATTTAGCTTACAACAATGATCACCACCTTTGCTGGTAAAAGTCGAGTTTTTAAACGTCATAGGCCATAGCATGTCAAGGAAGATAAAAAAGTCTTAACATTTTATAAATGTATTAATCGTAGCCTTGATTTATTGTTTAAGGTAGTGTATTTAAATCAATATAAAATATGAACACTACTTCATAATATTAAATAGTTTCATATTATAAATATATTAAATTCCAAGCAGTTTCTATTTGTATAAAACATATCGCTTTGCATTTACCACAGGAGAGAATGATACAACTCTTCAAAGCATTTCGTCAGTTCAGTAAAAGATGATGATTCCAATTTCACACTGAACTTGGAAATGATTAGATTCTGAAACAAAATATTTGCATATTACCATTGGCGTCTTAATAGGGGTGACTGAAATTACAGGCATTAAAGTCGTCCATTTTTTGTCGTAAACAAAAAATTGAAACCATACATATGGATGTTTGCACAATGGAATATAAAAGCACCCCACTTTTTTTTCTGCATTTTTCGAGCGCAATGTCTATTACTCATATCCTTTTTTTAGTTTATTTTTAGCAAGTGAAACAAAAAAATAACACAGGGACAAACAAAAAGGATAAAGTAATTAAAAAAAGGCATCAAAAAAGGAAAAATCCCAAATTTTATGGACTAAGCTGCCAAATTTTACAACAAAAAACTACCAAAAATAAATGGTATAAAAGCCTAAAGAAGAGTATGCGGTAAACAATTCTAATGACGAGCAGGCTGCAGGACTTAATCGCGTATGTAGACACAAAAAAACGCTTTCTAATTAATCATTCTGTAAAACTAAATCTGCCAACAACAATAAATCATAATATTAATCCTGAAAATTTTATTTGTGTGAAATGCTTAAAATAAGTTTTTTTGCGTAGAATTAAACGCAATTTTCGCTTTATGTTTTTTAATTGATAACAGACCGTTTATACAAGTGCTACTCGATCTTTTTGACCTCGTGGCGCACTCAAGACCAATTAAGACACGAACGGGCACACTTTGCACGGGGAGTCAAAACTATATGCTAAACAACTAGTTTACTTACTTTAAAATACATAACTTATAACCATAGTAATAGTATCATTTTTGCATATTAGCAATTCAACAATTGTATATAAGCTGATATTTCACAACGTTGTTTCGGTGTGATTCCGACTCGAACCTTTTTAGGCGCGATCCAAATCACAATTAAATCGCATTTTTATATAAGTTAGATTTTTAAAACTTTAAATGTATGGTCTAGTGCAGGGATGTCCAACCTTTTATTGTAATGGGCCGCATTGTCACTTAAAATAATTCAATGGGCCGCAAAACCTATTAAATTTCAATAAAAATAGCAGGGTTCGAATTAATGGTTTTGAAATGATTTGCGAAATGCGTGGATAAGGAGCGAGCGAAAAAAATTTGGTTATAATAAATTGCCTTAAACAACCAGAAAGATATTTATTTCATAAAGCAGACAGTACAGTTATTTAGTATCACAGTAATGATAAATTGCAATAAACTTAAATTCAAAAGGGGTGTGTCGCATCTCGCCAATCATAAATAAGGAATTGAGGTATGTTAACGCATAATGGCGATTATTGCCTTGTGATAGCAATGCTTATTATACGCCAATAATGCTAAGTAAAGCCAAGGTAAATAAATAATGTTATGTTGAAGGCAAATGATGTTATATTAACATGTTGAGGATTTATTATTAAAAGTGCGCGAAATCAGTACCGGTAATTTATATTTTCGCGATTTTGTTAATTTTTGTAATTCGCGAACTTTAGAAAACAGTTCGCGATCCCTTTATTTCAACCCTGAATGGGTACATAAAGAAACAAGTAAATGCCATTAATTTCATCTTTGAAAAAAGAACCAAATAACACACATATAGAAAAAAACAAAAACTTATTTCTGCAATACAAAGTCAATAAGATAAGTGTTTGTCGTCCGTCGGTTTTTTCTGCAGTTTTGATGTTTACTGTGTCCCTAAAAGCTGACTGACACATTTGAATTAGGCCAAGATTTAAAGTTCAAAATACTACTTGGAGTAAAAATGACGAGCGGGCCGCACAAAAATCTCAGGTGGGCTGCAGGTTGGACATCCCTGGTCTAGTGTTTACATAACATAAACCTGGATCCAAACCTGTAGACGCTTTTTGAAATGATAAAGTACCACAGCTTCAAACATGTGATAAGTGTCACTATCAATCATTGCTTCTACAAGAACCTTGGGGCATTCTGGTAATTTGTTCATTTCTCCTTCTACACTTGCAGGACTATTAACAAAAATACACAAATCTGGAAAAAATATATTTTAATTCAAAAATAATAATATAAAAACCGAAGTGAATTTAAGCACAAAAAAGAGTGAAATCTATGTCAGCCAGCCAATATAAAATATATTGGTGGTTTACTGAATAGCCTTAAGGTATAAGGGGGATGCTGATTTAAACTGGTTAAAAGTTAGTCGGTTATGTTCTTAGCGGAATCCCCTGAAGTAAAATTAAAACCAACAACTCAAACATATTCAACATCTTGCAATAGCTCTATTAACACCATGGTGTGTAGTGGTAATCTGGTGATAAATTGTAATAACACCCCTTGCATTTTCCGCATGGAGCCATGTGACGAAGCGTCTGGACTATGCAAAATGTACAGGAGCCGCCCGGAGCCATGTATAGCGCCGCCTGTAGTATGAAAATGTACTAGAGTAATTACCCAATCCCCCATATAATGTCCAAAGCCCCACAGATGGCTAATTAATGTTTATTTATGTGTGTTGCAAATTCTCGTTTGAGAATTTCCCACAATCATTATATTAATTGCACCGGTTTTACATGAGAACACATTGATCGTCACGACACACGTCATAAAACGCAGACGCCCTGTTTCATTGCATTTGCGCCCAGTGTCACTTTCAGTATAAATTGCTGTGTTTTGTATTTACACGTCAGTCTACTTGGGACTCACAAACAGTTCGTTTAGAACTGACTACTATTGCCTTGTTCAAACTTGAACTAACCCTACTGTTGGAAACGAAGCTCTTTGCCGTGAGATGGCAAAACTCACGCCTTTTCGTGTTTCCTTACCAAACCGTTGCGCGAGTCATTAACACGAATTAACCCTTAGCGTATCCTTTAAATAGAGAGCCTAAATGGCAAGGAACCGACATATTAAAGCTTTTATAGGAGCCTCCTGGAGCTATGTGACCAAGCACCTGGAGTATGCAAAGTGTACAGCAGGAGCGCGTCTATAAGAGAAAATGCGTTTATTCAAGTCAATATGTTTGGACGAAATACTATAATGTGTTGGCCAGTATTCATTTTAGGCATACATTTTTAATATTGTTTAACAGCTTTTGTTTAACTGTATTTAAACCTTACAAAAAATTAATCAAATAGGCCAACATTATTTAAATTTAATTTCCCGTAAGTCGTACTGTACTTCGACTTGGTTTGTCATGTCTAAGACTTGGACTTGCGTATACAGTGACCCGTTGTGTTTTATCATCGAAGGGGATAACAATGAATATCATATATCTTATAATAACTATAATCATCTTCAGAAACAAGTATATATAGCCTAATGATATTATTTTATTACAAGTCCTACAATGTAAGACCAGAAAAATGCGGTGAGTTAGACTCTCACCCTAAGCCAGATTTTTCTGTCCTAACATTGTAGGACTTTTTTTTGTAATATAAAAATATCATATCTATATCCTATGTATTGTAGCGACATTGTTAGGGATGACCTGGTAATTGTGCGTCCTTAATAGGTTGACTTCGTTATTGCGCGACATTGATTTTTTGGATCCAAAAAATGAGTTTGGGACTGTTCCTTGATGTCAGTGCAGACTTGTAATTGTTCGATAATGAATGACTTAAATAGGCCAACTGTGCGATTCTGCACTAGATTTACCTTCCACAGATATTCTGTATAAGTCGGTCTTGTTAACACTACAACAGCTCGTGTTCTAATAAAAAAGATTAGAATAGGCATGTTTTCCCGGAAAATTTGAAAATGCAAGAATGGTTATATCAGGGGCAAGTGACAGATTCCCTCGCGCCCACCGTCGGGTTACCGGAGCTATTGCAGTGTGTTATGTATAATTCACCTGTTCCTTTAATTTGGTAGAACCCATTAATCCACAACCGACTATCAGCTATCAGATGGTTTCAATCTAACAACCCTTCGATTACTTGCTGCCTGCTCAGGCTCTTAACCGACCGGTGGTTATAGTGTTTAACTGCTTAGAAAGTCCCATACGAAAGAAAACTGCTCGCATTTGAAACAGTCAGAAGTTATTTTGTCTTCTTGATATTTGAAGTTGGTTATAAGTTCATTTACCGTCATAATCTATAACAGGGGTCGGCAAGCTTTTCATAGTCACGGGCCAAAACGAAACTCAACATGATCTATCTCGGCGGGCCGTAATAAATTTCTCAACTCCACATCAACTTTTCTACGCTTTGATAACATTTTAAGATTGCAAAATCCATTAGAAAAATATATGTTTACTAGTATTATCTATCGTACAGGACTTTCGTTAGAAAAGAACACGATGCAAACACATATGTTACATGTCATAATATGTGTCATAACGTCATAATTATGGGACACATATTATGACATGTATTGTTTTTGTCCGTTACGCTTGACAGGCATGGCATGTCGCCCCGACATCTACCAAAAGGAACGAACAATGGAATCGCAATAAAACTTAGTGATATTTTAGACAACATGGTCAAGCTAGATATGCAGAAATCAAAATGTTGGGTGATAAATTCAAGGGAATTCCCCTGAGACGTTAAAAACCAAAACGGTATTTTTTTCTAAAAATATAGCTTTTTTGGGCATAGCGCTTGAACGGCTGCTCCAATTGTAATTAGATTCGGTGAAATATAAGTGCACTACTCACTGATTTAACACCTAAAAGAAATAAAAAAAATTATCCAGGGAAATCTCTAAAAAATAAGATTTTATTCTCAAATGATGATTGTGACAGGCATAGCATGTCGTCCCGACATCTACCAAAAGGAGTAATGGAATCGTAATGAAACTTAGTGATCTCGTAAACAACGTGGTCTAGATATGTAGAAACCCAAATTTTGGGTGATAAATTCAAGGGAATTCCCCTGGGACATTAAAAACCAAAACAGTATTTTTTTCTAAAAAAATAGCATTTTTGGGGCATAGCGCTTAAACGGCTGCTCCAATTTTATTCAGATTTATGTCCGGCCCGGTGGTCTAGCGGTTAAGTGCGTCGCCTTTCAATCAAAAGGTTGCAGGTGCGAAACTGGTCGCTAGCTAGTTGGTTGTGGCCTTGGGCAAGGCACTTTACGGACATTGCCTGAACCCAGCGGATTAATGGGTTCTACCAAATTGAAGGAACGTGTCTATCATATACAACACACTGCAATAGCTCCGGTAACCCGACGATGGGCACGAGGTGAGCTGACGATTGCCCGTGTGATAACCCCCTAGGTTTTCCCATTCACGGGGATAAACATGTATATCCTATCCTATCCTCCTATTTGGTGGAATGTAAGTGCATTACTCACTGATTTAACAATTAGAAGAAATAAAAAAATTACTTAGGGAAATACCCTAAAAAATAAGATTTTGTTCTCAAATCTTGATTGTGACAGCGACAGGCATGCCATTTCGCCCCGACATCTACCAGAATGAATAATGGAACTTGGTAATTTGTTGGCTGCTCCAATTTTATTTAGATTTGGTAGAATATAAGTGCATTACTCACTGATAACACCAAGGTAAATACCCTAAAAAATAAGATTTTGTTATCAAATCATAATTATGACAGGCATGCCATATAGAGTCAGTATAATGACATTAAAAAAGCTTTGGTAAAAATTGGACCATATGTTCTATGTGGTACATATGCAACGTTCAGAACAACTATTGATGATTGGACGAAGAAAACAAAACAGGAAAAAAGAGGAATACTTTAATAAATTGATGGAACACAAGACAAGGCAAATTGTAACTGTGGTGCCAGGAAGCAATGCTGGTAAAAAGAAAGGACAGCGACAGCGTCAACGCCCCCACCGAAACAAGGAATAGTGAAAATGTTCATGCACTGCAAGAATTAGTGCATTTTTTACAAATTGTGTCATTTTTAATTTTAATGCGCCTTGAAGTCATAAATAATATGAATATTCGTTTTATTTCATGTTTACTTGCTTTAAAACTATATAGCCTGGGATATGAAATGATACGCTGTTTCTTTATTTGAATAAAGTTTTATTACTGGGAAGGCGTAGGCTAAAGGACGTTAACCTTTTGACCACCGTCGGGTTACTGGAGCTATTCGCAGTGTGTATTGTATATGATAAAGGTCGTTTATACTGTTATATTACGACCATTAAACAACTGGGTTAAGGCGATGCCTACTAAGTGCCTTACTCACAGACACAACCGACTGATTAGCTAATGGATGGTTAGTTCCCAGTAACCTGTCGGATGAATGCCAATTTTATAACAATCTAAGCTTTGCGGTCGGAGCCTCTGCTATGGGAAGATACACCATTATGTTGGCCAAAATTTAAAGAAAAAGATGGCAAAACTATATTCGTTAAAACACGTGAAGAATATAAATGCTTATGTTAACCTATAAATGCTAATATAAATGCTAAATGCGTGAAGAATATAAATGCTAATATAAATGCTTATGTTTATGTTAATTCCCTTATCTGTCACCGTTTTCAAAGACAGAAATGTCCTAATTTACAGAAATGGATCAGTTCCCCTTTCTGTCGCCGTTTTCAACGACAGAAATGTCCTAATTTGCAAAAATGGACCCGTTCCCTTTTCTGTCACCGTTTTCAAAGACAGAAATGTCCTAATTTACAAAAAATGGATCGGTTCCCCTTTCTGTCGCCGTTTTCAACGACAGAAATGTACTAATTTACAGAAATGGAGCCGTTCCCTTTACTGTCACTATTTTCAAAGACAGAAATGTCCTAGTTTACAAAAATGGACCGGTTTCCTTTTCTGTCACCGTTTTCAAAGGCAGAAATGTCCTAATTTACAGAAATGGACCGATTTCCTTTTCTGTCAACGATTTCAACTACAGAAATGTCGTAATTTACAGAAATGGACTGGTTCCCTTTTCTGTCGCCGTGTTTAACGACAGAAATGTAGGCCTACTAATTTACAGAAATGGACCCATTCCCTTTTCTGTCACCGTTTTTAGACGGAAATGTCCTATTTGTCCTATTTTATAGAAATGAACCGGTTCTATTTTTTTGTCATCGATTTCAACGACAGAAATGTCCTAATTTACAGAAATGGACAGCAAGGTGGCCTAACACATGGCTCCAGGCGGCTCCTGTACATTTTGCATGTACCCTCGCTGAAAAGTATTTAAACAATAACGCTTAAGGCTGAGAAGCAGTAGGCTAACTTTATCGCTAAAAAATTAATTTTGAACGCTGAGTTTATCGTTGTTCAAGTGCCATACACCAAAAGGCCAAAAAGTTACAGCTGAGTAATACTACAATAACTCGGCGCATTGAATGTATATCAAACGACCAACGCGATCAGCTTCTTGAGAAGTCAAAACAATTTGTGTGCTATTCTGTCGCACTTGACAGCTCAAAAGACATAACTGATACAGAGCAATTGGCTGTGTTTATTAGGGGAGTCATGCCGGATTTTAAGGTTTACGAAGAATATCTCACTTTGCGTTCTAATTATGACTCAACTAAAGGAACGGATATATTTCCGTGAATTTCGTGCTACTCTTGAAGAAGCATATTTGGACCCATCAAAGTTGTTTGGAGTGACAACGGATGGCTGCCCTTCCATGCTTGGAGCAAATCGTGGGCTTCAAGGGCTCATCAATAAATGGCGATACGAAAATCATCTTGCTCCAGTGACATGGCATCATTGTATTATACACCAAGAAAGTCTTATTGCTAACTCACTTAACATGTCTAATGTGATGGATGTGGTAACAACAACTGTAAACTGGATTAGAGCCAATGCAGTAAATCATCGAAAGTTCAAGGCGTTTATAGCAGATACTGAGGCTGAGTATGGTGACGTAGTCATGTTCACAGCCGTACGATGGCTAAGCCGGGCTTCATGTCTCAAAAGATTCTTTGAACTTAATATTTGCTGAAGGAAAGAAAGACAACCCCCAGCTTGGCAACAAAGTTTGGGTTGCTGATTTGGCATGTTTTGTTGATATCACTACTCACCTTTCTTCCTTAAATCGCACTCTACATGGCAATAACAAGTTTTGTCACGATTTGTACAGTACAGCAACCGTTTTTATTAAAAAACTTTGTCTTTGGAAAACACAGCTTGCAGGTGGTGTTACAGCACATTTTCCAACGCTATCTAATCATCGGATCAATGGATCATTTGAAGTATACGACAGAATTATCAGTTGCTTAATTGATGAGTTCAACCGCCGCATTAACGGAATGAA
>CH002977.1:1665417-1675706 GCA_000149265.1 Ciona savignyi
CATAGGCGCCAAGTTTTTTAAAAGTCTGGGAATACGGTCAAAAAGTTGAACATATTTGCACTATATTATCCTAAAAGATCTAAACAAACATGTTTTTTTTTGTCGTACGACAGAAAACGTGTCGTTTGAATCGGGCAGAAAGGCACCAATTTCGGTGTGTTTGCGCGTTTCTTTTTTCTGCTTAAATTTTTGCGTTTCCAAAAAAACGACAAATAGACCATATAAATCATAAAAAATCCAGACTATTTTCACGGACAATATAATATAATATTATTTCTATGAATTTATAAGCTACTTTGAAAACAATTCAAACTTACCAATTAGATCGTCACAATTCATCTTTCATCCAATTAATACAGCTTATCTGTTCTAGATTATGGGTTAGTTAATGTTGCGAAACTATGAAAAGTTATACAATATTTAATTTCCGGTATGTGATAGTTTGAGTTATTTGTCCCATTTTTTTTCTGTGCACCGGTCTAGAGTTTATTTATTATTAAGTTTTTCTTTTATTACAGATAGCCTCCCAAGATATAAATTTAGTCTAATTCATATTTTTGTAGCTAATCATGCGCGAAATTGTACATTTGCAAGCTGGACAGTGCGGAAACCAAATTGGTGCAAAGGTTTGTTCCAAGTTGTTGAATAGTGTAGTTACCCCCATGTAGGCATAGACTACACCAAAATACAAATATTTTTAGTTCTGGGAGGTAATTAGTGATGAGCATGGAATAGATCCAACTGGGACGTACCACGGAGACAGTGATTTGCAATTGGAGCGAATCAATGTATATTATAATGAAGCTACCGGCGGAAAGTATGTACCCCGTGCAATTTTGGTTGATTTGGAGCCTGGAACTATGGATTCTGTAAGATCTGGTCCTTTTGGTCAAATTTTCAGGCCCGACAACTTTGTTTTTGGTAAGAATTTATTTATATTTTATCACAAGAAATTTTCCGATGACTTATCAAATTGCCGTTTTAAACGTTCGGCAACCGGAGGTGTGACTATATTAAAAGGCATTGTGTCCGGTTACCCAGATGTAAAAATGAAACTTGGGTGGCTGAAGATTTTGGCTATGCAACAATGTTTCATTAAACGGAAAACGATAAAATCAAACAAATAGATTGAACCAATTATACAACACAATATAACTTACCCCTTGGGCATGTCAGAGTACCTTTTGCCAAAATTCGGTTTTATTGGAGATTTAGTAGCCGATAGTCCGGCCCGTTTCAATCGAAAGGTTGCAGGTGCGAAACTGGTCGCTAGCTAGTCGGTTGTGTCTTTGGGCAAGGCACTTTATGGACATTGCCTGAACCCAGCGGATTAATGGGTTCTACCAAATTGAAGGACCGTGTCTATCATACAACACACTGCAATAGCTCCGGTAACCCGACGGTGGGCGCGAGGTGATCTGACGATTGCCCGTGTGTTAACCCCCTTGGTTTTCCCATTCACGGGAATAAAGATGAATATCCTATTCTATCCTCTTGTATGTTCTCAGTTAACCAAACCCCATAATTTCTGATTCAATGTCGAATCTCCAGTTAAATATTAACCGTGCTTTCAAGCAGGCCTACTAAAAAATAAATATTTCTATTTCGGGGGTAGGCTTAAATCTGAATGCGACTTATCTATTAATTTCAATATTATTACCTTGCCACCAACTTTTGTCCCTTTTCAATGGTACAAAAAACTTCTAAAGCACTTTGTTTCTTTAATTCACTGGGGTAAGACGTAACTATCCTAAACATATACATCAAATTGTTTATAAAATTGATGAGTTACTAATTGTTTTCATGTGAAGGTCAAAGTGGTGCAGGAAATAATTGGGCCAAGGGACATTACACTGAAGGAGCTGAGCTAGTTGATTCGGTCCTCGATGTTGTTAGAAAGGAAGCTGAAAGTTGTGATTGTCTACAAGGTTTCCAGTTAACCCATTCTCTTGGCGGTGGGACAGGTTCTGGTATGGGAACTTTGCTCATCAGTAAAATCAGGGAAGAATACCCAGACAGGTATTTGTAATTGTTCGTGTTAATAAACTGGGTAATATAGTACGGTAGTTTGTTGAACATTGAAGTAAAGTGCAGCGTATGTATATTGTTTCAGTTTATTTACCCCGTAATGTATTCATTTTCTAGAATTATGAACACCCTTTCCAGCGTTGTACCTTCCCCCAAAAGTTTCCGACACAGTTGTTGAACCATACAATGCAACTTTGTCTGTCCATCAACTTGTGGAAAATACCGATGAAACTTATTGCATTGATAACGAAGCACTTTACGATATTTGCTTCCGCACTTTGAAACTAACCACACCAACCTACGGAGATCTTAATCACTTGGTATCTGCCACCATGAGCGGCGTAACCACTTGCCTTCGATTCCCAGGTATATTGTCAATTTGGTTTTACAACAGCTTGATCATCTCATAGCCTATCATTACAGGACAGCTGAATGCAGACTTACGGAAACTTGCTGTAAACATGGTTCCATTCCCTCGTCTTCATTTCTTTATGCCTGGTTTTGCTCCATTGACCAGTCGCGGCAGCCAACAATATAGAGCACTCACCGTCCCAGAGCTCACTCAACAAATGTTTGATGCTAAGAACATGATGGCAGCATGTGATCCCCGCCATGGCCGATACCTTACTGTAGCCACTATGTTCCGTGGCCGCATGTCAATGAAAGAAGTCGATGAACAAATGTTGAATGTACAGAACAAAAACAGCTCCTACTTTGTTGAGTGGATCCCAAATAATGTGAAAACCGCAGTCTGTGATATTCCTCCTCGTGGTCTTAAAATGGCTGCAACATTTGTCGGAAACAGCACAGCTATTCAAGTATGTGTATAAAATGATTTTACTTTCGAAAGATAGTTATTATTTACTTTTGCAGGTGGTGTTTGATTACTAAATTTGGTTAGTTTGCTTCAACGGTTAATCTAAAATTAAAAACAAAAATAGATTTAGTACAAGGGCGTGCAACTGTTTAGCGCAAATGGCCACAACGTACAAGGATAGTGATACCGGGGTCCAGACCATTGAAAAACTAATATTTTTTAAGATGGCTTTCCTTTTTTGGCAAATGCTTAAGCTATCTTTAAGCTCAGTTTTGTATCTAATTTAGTGTCGTTCTTATAATCATAAAACAAAATTCAACTGCATTTTATTTAACCTTGATTGACCCATGACCCAAATGCTATCGTAGCTAGCAGAGTGTTTTGTACAATGGTGTCACTTGATATTGTACTCCTTTTAATAGTGCTTTGGCAAACTGCATCTTGATTGTGTTGCACAATGAAGTATTTGACACACCACTCATTGTTGAACTTGTGCATTTCATAATTAACCTCCCTTTTCTTACTTATAGACATTCGAACTTCGTTAAGCTTTTTCGTATATTAACATGTACCCATAATGTAAGATCACGTAATATTGTACCACTGCCAGAACAAGGCAGTTTTAATACGATACACATTATGTTGTAACAATGGGGGGTTGTAGGCGGAATTTAATCGCAGTGTGACGAAGTCTTATACTGTAGTCAAAATTACAATTTAGAAAATGTTTTTAAATTAATAGGCTATGTTATATGAAGTCTGTAGCAGGCCACTTAAATAGGTACCGCGGGCCGTATGTTGCACGCCTCTGGTTTAGTACGTTAAAAAGACTCATGAATTCAGTGTTTTGGAAACATGATGGGAATAAATAATGTAACCGGATATACAAGAACTCATGTTATGCAGGGTTAAAATAACTACCCTATCCCATTTTTTGTAGCTGATACGGTTTTCTTTATTTAATAAATGTTTTGCAGGAGTTATTTAAACGCATTTCGGAACAATTCACCGCTATGTTTAGAAGAAAGGCTTTCTTGCATTGGTACACTGGTGAGGGTATGGACGAAATGGAATTCACCGAAGCAGAGAGCAACATGAATGATCTTGTCAGTGAATACCAGCAATACCAAGATGCCACTGCTGAAGAGGAAGGCGAATTTGATGAAGAAGAAAATGAAGATGAAGAAGCTTAAACCACCCTAGGCTCAGAGTCCTTAACAACAAATTTATTATTAAAAGCAACAAGCAATTTATAATTAATGTGGTTGTGGATTCTTGTATGTGTTATTAAATTTGAAACCAGGGTTAAGTATATCTAGTGTGTGCCAATTTAAAGAGAAATAGATTTGTTTTCCAAACAGCCGTTTAGGGATTTTTGTGGAACCCTGTTATTATATCCAGTGATTTCTGCTTGACTGCGTGAAAACAACCCAGAAAAGTGTTAACCCACACCACACGGCCATACCATAGGAAAAGGTCTAGAGGTGTTAATAACCGTTTTAAAACGCATGTCCAATTTTTGATGACTACGGTCGTGGAAAAGGGGCGTTTGACAAAGGGTAGGAATTTAAACTGAATAGCTATAAACGATTTAATTTACAAGGCCTGACCGGGGCGTGAAAATTTATCAGAGACGTTTTGGTTAAGAGTTATAAAATAGAATGCTACTCAGTGGCGAGGACGGCGTCTTTTTTACCATCAACGGGGCGGAAGAGGACGGGTTCTGTACGGTCGAGTGGCCGAATGGTTAGCAAGATCGATACTTATGCCGACTTCTATACAAAAAAAAACAGTCTTTGAAACTTGGCAAGGTTAAAAAAATATATAAAAAAGAGGATGAGTTCGTGTCGTCAGCAGTATACGATGGGTGATGGCCTACGGGTAGTATTTTATAGTGTGATAAACGTTAAGGAATGATAAAATGCATAGGTGGAAAGACGATACAAAGTAACTTCAGCGCACCTTTGCGACTTAAATCAATATTCATAATGTAAAATTGGATGTCTAGACCGGCCGAAAAAGGCAAAACAAAATTTTTTAAAAGAAAAAAATTAAAAATAGTTATGAAAATATATATAAAAATAGTTATAAACTGTGTTCAGTGTGCTTATGTAAAATTTAAAATGTTTTTTTTTAGGCCAGAAGATCATGCTTTGGGAGGGTGTGGTCGTGGGTGATGGTAGATTTATGCGCGTTTTTCCAAATTTCGCGTTTTTTGGTTTGTGTTGTTATTATTGTTTGGGCGGGGACTCGCGCACTCGCACATTAACACCCACTCTGCTGTGATCGAATAGTGCAAGCTGTGATCAGTGGTGTTGACATTTACAATATTTGCCCCCGCCCACGTCGTGTAAAAGTGCAGTTTAATTCTTGTTTTCCTCAACCCTCCCAAAATTATCTGGAACCCCTTTCTTGGCCTGATTTGAAAGAACACTGAGATTGATGCATCGTCTTTTCTATGGGGAGTACGCGACTGGGGGGAGTTGACACAAGAAGGAACCTATCGGTCAAGAATGGGTGGAGCGGTTCCTGACCTTGCCGACGCTGCCCGGGCAGCGGCGACCCATGAACGCTAGATCTTTTGGCAGCCCTCGATGGAAAGCGTAGTCCATTTCTTGACTAGCCTAGAGCGGGTCAAATCGGTTATTCCCAAATCCTGGAAAGAGGTGAAAGACTCTCCAAGAGGTTCCCCAAGAAGGTCGTCGTACTTCGACAACTTTCGCTTCACTGCTTCAGGGTTCTCTTTCTGATCGAACTGACAGGTCACGTCGGCGACCACGACTGAGCCGTCGGCCCGACGAACTACGATGTCGGGGCTTAGTGGCTCGCCAGTGGCCACCCTGTGTCCTGGCACCGTTCGGTGTCTAAGGATCTCCCGCAGTACCGAATCGTGCCGCTCCGCCATCAAGTTTCTCTAGCTTGAGCAACAATTCAGCACGTGCGGGAGAGACTTAAATTCTCCCCCACAACAGCGGCACGATGTGGAAATGTGCTGATCCCTGCTGTAAAGGGCTTGACCTTTTTTATGGGAAGAAGGTTCAAGCGTGCTTTCAGCGCAAATAAACAAAAGTGCACGTGGAGACACTGAATCAGCTCACGCCGACTCTTGCCGGTAATGAGAGATTACCGAACCTGACGGTGGTACCGCCGAGGAGGTCCGTGCTCCACGATTTACCTAACTGTCTACTCGAGATGCGGATACGAGTCCACAAGTCGGAGGGCAGGTTTTTGCCATGATTTCGATTGACGGCTCCGTTGACCGGATCACCGGACAAAAAACACGCCCGATCCAACGGCCACACATCGTCGAGCCGGTAGAACTTGGCCGTATAGATCTTCACACGCCCGCGAAAGATCACGGCGATAAGTGGATCCGGCGATGTCAGCATCTTGAACCCCTGGGCGACCGTCAAGATATGACTCTCGTCAACCAGACACGGTACACCCAAATCCCCCGAGTCCGGCTGGTGTGAAACACCGCATGACAGGAGGGCTTTAAGATGGAAACTGAAACTCGGTAGCAGAAAGCGCTTTAAAGCGATCAGCTTTTGGTGTGAGAAACTACTTAAACAGTCGCTGGAGCCTGGCCGTGAAGTGGGAGACCAACTGGGGCGACAGAGATGGACCCGCACCTCCTTTCACCCACGTTTGAGCCGGCGTGTGAGGATAGCGGCGTATAGTGTATAAGGTACGACAGAGGCCGTATAAGGTACGACAGAGGTTGTATAAGCTATGTGTATCCGGCAGGTTCCGGCAGAGTTACGACAGAGGCTGATCGGCCTCCAGTTACCGACCTCCTGAGCGTCGACCTCTGGATCTTTGCAGATAAGGGTGACGTTACAAGTCCGCCCCGCGCTCGGCATCTGGCCGTTTCTTAACAGAGAACACTGTAATAAACATCAGCATAAATAAAAATTGTGTTTGTGTAAACAAAATCAATATTGTTATCATGCACAAGATATCAAGACTGTGATTACACGTGGTGATCAGGATTTAAAAAGAACAAAATCTGGAAACTAATCATGCGTATAATTTTATCAGGGAAATCAACATGTGAAAACAAGTGAAAAAAATGCATGCAGGTGTATTTATTTGCACAAGGGGTAAATGGAATTTCTAACTTACCAAGGGGATTTATTAGGTGTTTAAAAAAGTCTTATTTAAGGTAAATATTAGTGAAACTAGAGAAGCGGAAAAGGGTCTTACAAGAGGTGTTGTTTGACAGCTTTGGTGACATTTTAAGCGATTTATACTCATGAATGTTATTGGGTAATCGTTACCAAAACTTTGGGCCTATATATTTTAGGGATTGTTGGGAAATGGCCTTGTTACAAAAAGTATTTAAAAATTGGGAATTGCTTCTTGTATATAAGACGTATAAAGCCATAAAACCAGGTGGATATGCAGTATTGAAGATGACTTAGTATTAGTGAGTGGTATATACACTAATTTACTCATTTTGCGACATTCAATTTTCTAGGGATCATAGCGCCCAAACTAATTGCTAAAATTTAAATTAATTGTTTACAACGTTATTCCACTTAAAAAAGATGTCAGAATGGTTATTACTTTATAACTGGTTTGGAAAATTTTCCATTTAAAAAAAAATATATTTTTCATCAAACGCA
This sequence comes from Ciona savignyi, assembly GCA_000149265.1. NCBI lineage: Eukaryota > Metazoa > Chordata > Ascidiacea > Phlebobranchia > Cionidae > Ciona > Ciona savignyi. The sequence goes on from CH002977.1 coordinate 1,672,891, forward strand.
TTACAGGGATGTCTTGTCCTTCCGAAATCGCCAAGAAAGACTTTTTCGTTGCATACCCGTGCTAAAACCCCGAATCTTCATTTCCAGTCCATCAAGGTCATGTTAGCTACCACAAAGTTTTATTTAAATTTTATAATTTTTTTCTAGACTATTTCGGACGGACAAGCCATATCTCTCACGAAAGAAAAATCTAGGCTATTTACAAAACCGCCAAACCTAAGCGAAAAAAACAATAATAGGTAAATAAAATTTAATTAAGACCAAACGATAGAGCCCTGAAGAAGAGTGTGCGGTAAAGCGCGACCAACTCGCGACAAATACGTCATAATTGCTTGACCAACCACACATTTCGCAGCCTAGGGTTATTGATAATTTGCGGTAGCGACAGTTTGAGAATATTAAGTTAACACAACTGCCCCTTTTCCGAATTTCCAATGCTTATTATTTTTTTAAATGCGGTATTTTGTTAGTGGAAACAATTATTTACACGAAATTAAAAGGTTGTTGTAGAATGTAGATGTTTAAAATGAACTATCTCTTATGAAAGAAAAAAAAATGTGTCTATTTACAAAACTGGGCGAATTTCCCGAACCTTCTTACGATTTCTAAAACTCACGAAAACTAGTGTTACCCTTTATTACAGCCTCATTAATAATTATCACCTTTAACATGGCTTACTCATACCAATAATACTAAGTATACATATTATGGCATTGCTTATAGCAAATGCTTGATTGTTGTTGTGATTAATTTGAGAAGTGTTACGTCACAAATATAAATATCATCACGAACCAGTTTGCACTACCGGTAGAAATTTATTCCTGTGGCTAATTCTGCTTTAGTCGTAAGTTATGTAATTTCAATTTACCTTAACCAACTGGTTTTTAATCTTTGGAAGATTAAGACGATCGCCTTCTTTGCCATGGATAGTGTAAACTTAACGACACATGAAACAAACGACAGGTAAGTGGTTATTCCGCTTGTAATTCGATTTGGGTTAATTAAAACAGGATGTAAAATGAACAGTTTTGTTAGTGTGGCCAGCTCATCGCGTTTGACTGAAATTCAAAGTGGCACTGCTGACAATTCTGAATGTCGCCTGTCACAATTTTCTATGAAGCCGACTCAAACATGTCCTCTCGGTTATTCACAACTTGGTAGGCAACGGTGTGTAAAAGGTTTTAACTTCATGCTTTTATAAAATAAATCACAATATTTTAAGATTTGAACTGTGATGATATGTGGAGAACGGAAACGGAAAGTGATAGCGGAAACAAATGTTGTGGTGACATCTCCAATATTGATGTTGCTCAATTAACAGCCAAACTTGACAGATTAGAAAGTACGTGGGAAAACATGCGCAAAAAAATTAAACTACACGAGGATAATATCGATGAAATGCAGGTATGACCGCCAATATTTGACGTAGGTACAGCGTGTCTACAGTAAATTTTATTTCAGGAACGCTTATACTTATATGAGCATGGAACGCCAGGGACTTTCTTCGCAAATGTGAAGTATTATATTGCACTTATTAAGTGCACCGTCATACCTTTTGTCATAATTGAAGTCTTTTATCGGGTTCTTTTTTAAATGTCAAACATTTTTATTGCAACATACGTTTTTTTATAGCTCATACCTGTACATTAAGTAGCATTTTCTAAGGGTATGTTCTTTTATTTAGGTCCGTTGTAGCTCGCTTTTTTATAGGTTATTTTAACAATTGCCATAGTCCATCTTTAATGTAGATCGATGATGAACGGGTAAAGTTGACTGAAAACAATACTAGTTCCCGCTAATGTCCGTTTCGTTGAGTGCGCGCACAAAATAAAAATGAGGACGTAAAAGGACCTGAGTGTGTCAGCCTATTTGTTGTAAACGCACTTTTTTTACTACACGTTTATGCAAGAAGGGTCACTCATACTACCAGATATATTTTATACGTACATGTAAGCTGAAACGGATGGATTCCTAAATTAACAAATCCAACTTGTTATCCATGTTCAGTTAAATGGTATAAATCTTTAGAAATTCGTGGATGTGTTGAAGTTTGCGCGGCTCTTTTTGCTGTAGACGTTCACCCCGGCGACTACCCCCAACAGTAACATTTCATTCGTGGGTAGAATCTGCTGACTCAACAATGTCCACACTAGTTAGCTCATCACTTTCGTTTAATAATAAACGTTGAAAATTGAAATACAAGAAAAACTCTAATAAAGTTACTGCTTCTCATCTCGTACCCTCTATGTTTTTCAACTCTGGGAAGACCCTAAAGCTCCGGAAACTTTATCTTTAAGAATATCACAAAGCCCGTCGCAGCTTTTCTTCAGGAATAAACTTTCTTTGCTATTACCCAATCCCAACTGTCAATAACCACCGTAACGTAATAGCCGGATACGAGCCTGGAGGCTTGAATACCTTAGTTTTACTTATTTTAGTTAATTTATTCCCCCAGTATTAAGAAATGGCAAACGAATAAAATGACGACACAGGAACAGGAAAAGAGGGAAAAACGAACAGTCGTTAAAACACGTCATTTAAAAGAAAAATAATATTATTTAATAATTATAGAGGACGGGGTCGCCAAACCTTAAGCGAAAGAACAATAATGAGCAAACAAAATTTAATTAATACGCCATAGAGTTAAAAAAATATCGTTTCTTGTAACGAAATTTTGTTAGAGAAATTTCGTTATACAATGCCATCGTCTAATTTGAACGGAGAACATTCCGTGTCGAGTGGCGCCTGGTTTGCAGAGGGTCTCTTGGTTGTGAATAGAGTGGAATGCATTGATGAATGGTCGGGATCATTAATCA
>CH002977.1:1686476-1719823 GCA_000149265.1 Ciona savignyi
TGTCAGATGCAATGGTAAAAAAATTAAATTTATAAATCTTTGTTATTCACGGCCCACTTCGACTTTGTTATTTAAGGCACCGGAATACCGCCATGGGACCGTGATCAAGCGGTCGCGTTAGCGGGGTGGTCGTGTTAGCGAATTTTGATTTGAAGCAAGTTGTCGTCATATGCAGCTTAAACGTCTGCATTTTTACTAATTTTTCACCAAATGCCATTATTTTTATCAGATACTGCAAAATGAATTTATGACTAAGTTTATCTTGTAAGGTTTAATACTATTTGCCACATTTTCTTTCGTTTGCGCTCATTTATTCTTATTGTTTTGATCATAAAATAAATTTACCCTTATTTTTTTGGTGACAAAGTCACAATATTTAGCACATGTGGTCACTTAAGCGGAGCTAAATTTGAAGTTTTGGACCAAAATATGGCGGTCCTGGTCTGGAAACCGGGGTGGTCGCGTTATTGAAACAGAATGCAATATTACTATAGTAAATTATTTGGGACCGCACTGAAGCGGTCCTGATAATGAGGTGGTCGTGTTATCGAGGTGGTCTCCAAGCGGGGTTCCACTGTATATAATTATAAAACAAATACATTATCTTAGTATAAAAGGTCCAACTACATTTATTAACTGCACACGAAATATCTATAATTCAAAATTGTTGTGGTACTAGCGTCAGCTTAACTAATCATATAATCATAGAATTTGGTAAAATGATAACCCTATAAAATTCATTTTAGAAACACAATTTTTGTTTCTAGAAACGAAAATTTTGGCCAAAAAATAAAAATTTCGTTTCCAGAATCGAAAATTTTGTTTCCGGAAGCGATAATAAAAAAGTTTTCGTTTTATGTTATTTTTACGACCTTTTGTTTACTAATATATACCTGACACTTCTACCTAATGTCAATCTAAATTAAAATCATTATTTATGGCTGGGTGTTTCAATTTTTATCGGTTGCACACATTTAAATGACGCTTTAATCATATTTGTTTCTATTACCGCACGTGAAAAGTACTAATAAATGTGGTGTTTTTAATATTGTATGTTAATACATTTATTATTTATTTAAATGAATGAAATAATTACATTATCTTAGTATAAAAGGTCCAACTATTTTTATTAACCGAACACGCAATCTCTTTAATTCGAAATTTATGTGATATTGCGTCAGCTTAACGAATCATATATATAATCATAGAATTTGGTAATATGATAAACCCAAATTCATTTAAGAAACACAATTTGGTAAAGTTGCACCTCTTCAATTCTTACTCCATATTAATAGCAGTATGGTTTCAAATCTAAATAAATGTAAAATCTGATTATACAAATTGTTCGTATAAAAGCATATTTATTACCAAACTATTTTAATATTTTAAAATTGTGAAGCTGTTTTTTAGCGGAGGCGATCTATGTATCACATTTACCTATGCCGTACTTGAACGTCATGGACAAAAGGTGGTCGAATTAAAAAATTCATATGAGATTATTTACACACTAGAATAGATCCTTGAAAGTTTAGCTACGCTAAATCTTGTTTTCCACATTGCAATTCACTACTTAATTTTAAATGGTAGATAACACATAATTATATATTGATAGATATTTTATTTTTTCTATAGAAATGGCAACCCTAGCACATCGACGTTGAAGTGGTCATCGAGGAAGAATTTATTTTCCTCATTGAAATTGAAAATCTTAATAAATTAATAGATTTATCATACACTTGGTATGTTGAATTATTGTTAATCTTTGTCCGAACTATAGGCGACAACTGTAGTTTCGAAATTTGTTAAAATCGTTCGATAAGTGGGTTTTATTTGTATGGTAGCTTGCGGACAAAACCACGTAGAACAGGATGTTTCTATTTATCTCCTTGATGAAAAAAACGCAAGGTCTGTTATCACAGGGACAATTAACCCATTAGGAAAGGTTATTCATGATTTAACCCAGTGAATGGGGAAAACACAGGAATTCGTCAGATTCATGGAGAATACACAAGGGTGCGTTATCACACGGGCAAATCGTTTCAGTAGATTACTTTGTAGCTATTTTGACATTATATTTGCAAAAAAACTGAATTGATTTCATCTGATCGACTCCAACTGTGTTCGTTCTGTCATCAGCTTATAACGTTATTGACACTTATCTTCTCATGACGTTATTGACACTTATCATCTCATGACGCCATTGACACTTAAAGCAGTTGTTTTCCATCTACCTCATTATTTGCTTTATAAAGTGTTGTGCGAACACACATACACACACATATAGATATACAACGTAATAAAGAATACATCTACGAGTGGAGTTTTTCGGTTTTTCTATTTAGTGGAGGTTCCGCTGCCAGTCGAGTTTAGAGTCTCGCCATGTGTGTACATATGGAGTCGGAGCGGAGATTTGTGTATAGAACCATGTATAGACGGCAGCGGACCTGGGACCTGGTCCCGGCCAACTTGGAGCGTTAAAAACCCCTGGCCCCACAACTTCGTCTAGTTACCGGAGCTATTGCCATGTGTTGTATTTAATTAAGTCATTAACACATGTATGAGTTTGCTATCTTACTCGAAATGCACTCAACTTGACTATAACGCGATTTTATTAAAAATATACGACACAACAGTGCGGAAAAAATGTACAACAGAACAATGTGTGGAGCGACAGTAGCCGAACGGCCGAATATATAGAAAAAGGTTATTCACATGTCAATAGTTATACAGATGCCCACTTTAATTTGTGGTTAAGTGACTTATTTTTGGATTTTGCGATAATTTTCTCAGAAGTACGAATCTCTATTACAAGGTTCCTAAAAATTTCAAACACTGGGGGAGTTTGTTGAACTTTACACTTGTATATTACAAAGCGCGCACATAATAGGAGGCAGTTTACAAGTTGGTTGCAGTTTCCAGGAAATCCGAACAACTTTTCCGTGTTACCGACCACTAGCGGTAATCGTAAATTGGCGCATATCCATGCGCTTACGTTCTCCCAGTATTTAATGACTTCTGGGCATTCGCAAAAAATATGCAGCAGCGTTTCTTTATCCCCTTTACAGAAGACACACATATCCGAGTCTACTTTCCCAAATTTATAAAGAATGTCATTGGTGACTATGGCCCTTAGATTGAGTTTAATCTGGAACGAGCGGAGTCTAGACTCAAGTGTGCAGTAAAAGGAGTTTTTATAAATATTTTCCCATAACTCGGTGGGTGGGGGTGTAGAGTTTGTGTCTTTAACCCATTCAAGTTCTTTTTTTCTTGGCCGTATTTGTAAGTGTTTGGAAATCCAAATATAAGTATTTTGACAGTTTGACACTTTTCCAGGACAATATCCGCTACTGCCGTACCGTACGCCAGCGCTGGGGTCGTAATATCAGTTGAAGCGTCATTGAGTAGTTTTTGAATTGCTGATATAAGCTTGATGTATTCGATAAAGTCGGTTTTATTAGGCAATAAACTTAGCTTTCTAGCTACTTCGTCGTAGCTTAAGTATCCTTCAGCATGGTCAGTGATTTGATTTAATTGTACCAGGCCGGCATTTGCAAGGTTCTCTATAAACATGGGTTGATTTCGGTAACGGACGTTTTTGTTAAACCGCAGAGATACTTTTTGCGTCTGTAAAAATTCGTTCTTAACACAAATACCAAGGGTTGTTCGCCATGCTTGAATGTTACATCTCGTCGATCGAAGAGGGAAATGTTTTGCTATCTGTTTGTTTTCAGTCGGTAATTTTTTACTTAACAGCGGCAAAGAGAGCCGTGCTTGAGGTCACTTCGTGCACTGGAATAATTATCGTTCAGGAACTTGCCCACCCATTTCATCTGCAGAAGGGAAAGTAGGTATGCGTCAATATCTAGCATATTGGCTCCTCATTCCTCGATAGGACAGCAGAGGGTCTCACGCTTAACCCTTTCCCACGTTGAGCCCCAAAGAAACGTTTTTATTAATCGTTTAAGGTTTTTAATAAAATCTTTAGGAATGACACCTGGTACAATTTCGACCTTGTAGATAAGCGTTGGGGTAAGAAGGCTTTTAATTATCAAGACTTTTCCCAGCAGTGTGAGGTTTCTGGCTTTCCATAGGTTAATAACCGGAGTTGCTAAAGTTTGGTTCAAATGGGAGTGAATTGCGAGTAACAGGGATTATAGCACCCAGGTATTTAAATGATTCGGTTGGCCACTGTAATCCCTTGTCGTGTAACGGAGTAGCGGGACTATTTCTGTTTGATCCAGCATGTAGGGCAACCGACTTGCTCCAGTTTACTCTGCATCCAGAGACCCTGTCGAATTTTTGTAGTTCTTTAAAAAGTTCGTTGAGCGCCGTTGTGTCCCCATTTGTGAATATAAGAGTGTCATCTGCGAGCAGTGATACTTTGATATCCCTGTTTCCAATTACCATTCCTGGTATTTGTACATTGTTTCGAAGTTTAATTGCAAGGCACTCAATACAGATTAGAAATAGGCTGGGTGAGAGAGCGGGTCGCCCTGGCGAACTCCTCTTTCGATTCTAAATTTAGGGGAAAGAAAGTTGTTATTAACTATTATTGCAACTGCGTTTTGGTATAAAACCCTGATCCATTTACGTAGTTTTGGTCCAAATCCGAAAGTTTCCAGCGCTTTACCGATAAAATTCTAGCTTAAGGAGTAGAACGTTTTGTATATGTCTAGCGCCACCATCGTTAAAGGTATTTGCGCATAGTCTGCATAGTCTATCGAGTTAAACAACAGGCGAATATTGTTGCCAATAAAACGTCCCGGTAAGAAGCCGTTTTGATCTTTGTGTTTAAGACTCCAAAGAACTGTTCTAATCCGATTGTTTAAAGCTTTGGACATTATTTTGTAATCGGTGTTGAGAAGGGTTATGGGCCGATAGTTGTCTACTATGTTTGGATCTTTGTCTTTTTTGAGTATTAGAATTGTGGTTCCGCATTTTTGTGTTGTGCTCAAGTGCCCTTGCTCGAAAGAAAAATTCGCACATTTGAGAAAGATATTTTTAAGAGAGTCCCAAAATGCTTTGTAAAATTCGGTGGGAAACCCGTCCATGCCCGGAGATTTGTTGTTGCTTAGTTCTTTCAGCGCAGCGTAGCATTCTGTCTCTGTAAGGTTTCCTTCGCATATAGCCATTTTTTCATGTTCTATTGAGAGGGTATTCGGTATGTCATGAAGGTAGTTGTCCAGCTCTTCGGCAACATTGCCTTGGCGGTTCTCACTGTACAGATTGCCGTAGAAGTGTTACGGCTTTTGCGCCTAGAATAGTGTGGTCCCAGAACCCTGTTTTAACGGCCAATCGTGGGACCTGTCTGCCTTAGTCTACTATAAATAATACGCCATTACAATAGGGCGATTTAATAAAACGTAAAAGATAAAAGAATAATAAAAACTGCGACAAACGTCAACTGGTATCTGATAGCGCTCAATACACCGTACAATACTCCGTCCAATACTCAATACGCCGTACAATACTCAATATACTCAAACACGATACTCAAAGCTTGGAGAAGGAAAATACTGTGCACTTGTTGGAAGGTACAACGAGAACTGCCATGGCAAAATAGTTTAGGCCGGACAACGGTAAAAGCTTGAAAAACAATTAGTGCCGACAATTGATCACCGTGTGTGCGGGTGGCTAGAATGCCTAAAGAGGTGCAACTTAAAACCATCTTGGTCATAGATAAAGTGCTAAGTAGCAATTAAAAGTGCAAAGTAAAGATAATAGTGCAAATGAAAACAAGTGGAAAAGCTTGAAAAATTAAGACGAAGTGAACAATAAAAGGAAAACAACAACTTTAAAACTGAAAACTCTTACTCAAACCAATCCATAACAGAAGCGGTGCAACTCTTGTAGGATCTGAGTCTGGTTAGTGTTTAGGATGTTGTTTATTTTAAGCCTTGTATTCCCTTTTTCTCGCTTTTGTGCTTTTCAAGGTTGAGGAAAAAGGACGTGTTTTTTCACCTTTTTCGGCCCACTTCGCTTTACTGCGTATAATTGCTCCTTTTGTGCGCTTTTCAATAAATGTGTCAAGGTCGCTACGAGCTTTTTGCAATTTGGCTACTGCGTCATTATTTCTGGTGTTTGGATCGATCACTTCAGCGTCAAGTATAGTAGAATATCTTTTTCGAGTTTTTTCTGTTTTTGGGTAATCCGTTTTCTCGTCTCGGCCGAATATTTGATGATTATTCCCCGTAATACTGCTTTCAGTGCGTCCCAAACCACATCTGGTTTTACTTCCCCGGTATCATTTATCATTAGGTAGTCTTAAATAGATTCTTTGATTAAAGCAACGAATTTGTTGTTGTTAAGTAGCGAGCAATTTAGTTTCCAGTAGCCGGGGCCTCTTGGTAATACTCGGAGGTCTATATCCAAACTTACAAGTTTGTGATCGGATCGAATGCTTGCTTTAATGTCACATTCTATAACCTTTGGTTTCAGCTTCTCCGATGTTAAGAAAAAGTCCAACCTTGTGGCTACAGGGGGGTTATACTGCGTTCTCGTAAAACGCGTTTAGTTGGGTTCTTTGCACGAAAGGCATCGTATAGATTAAAGTGTTCCATGTATTCGATTATTTCGTTGCGAGCGTTTCTATTTTGGTGGGCTGCCTTACCGCCTGTAACTTCCCGACAAGGTGCTGGCTCCTAACACCTGTCTTAGTAAGAGGCTACAGTATGCTTAGACGGCGTCTCTTATTCAGAGTTTGAAATTACGCGTCATTGTCCAAAACTTCATGAATTTATTCGAATTTGAATGATGGCGAAAACGAAAAGTCTTGAAATGACGGTTTTCTAAGGAAAAATATATGTACAATTTAATTATCACAAAAATTACTAGTTTGAGAAATAAAACCAATATTTACCAAATTGTGGCTGAACAGGAGCCAAAGCACGTCATACACATCTAACTTATAACCGTTATCTCCAAAACATAACTTAAACTTTCACAGAATTGATTACTTTACGATAATGAGAAGGAAGTAAAAAACGAGCGTTTTATACTTCGGTGAAAGGTGAGAAAAAAGGGAGTACGAGACCGATCTCATTCGCCCGTGACATCGATAAAAAATATTTACAATAATGGCGACGATAAATCTTACACTCCCCCCCCAAATTGCGAGATCGTACAATTGAGCAATTTACAATTTAATTGATTTACGTCGCGTTTTAAGATTCATCCAATAACTGGTCTCTAAGGGCCGGGATTCTCATTGAGAGCTGTAGCAGGGTCATCGCTCTCATTACGTACGTCCGCAGCGGGTACTATGATACATAGCTTGTGTATCGGTCTCTTGAATTCGGTGTCACGTGCTTTGACTAGCACATTTCGAACTACACCGTGGCCGTCCGGGTACACGGAGGTGATTCTTCCAATGGACCATTGTGATCGTGGTGTTGTATTGTCCACAAGAAGTACAACGTCTCCTACCTTCACGTTTTCTTTTATTTTGTGCCATTTCTGGCGTGCGATGATAGTTCGTAGGTACTCTCGCGACCATCTGACCCAAAATCGGTTCGCGAGATGTTGAACGTAGCGCCAGCGGCGTCGAGCGTAACATTGTCGTTCATTGGTCAAAGTTGGAGGCAGCTCACTTGACGGGTTGACCTTTAGCAAGTGGTTCGGTGTTAATGGCGTCTCGCCATCGATATCCAGTGTAACGGGAGTGAGAGGTCGACAATTCAATATTGCCTCGGACTCCAGCAGCAGGGTTGTCAGTTGGTCATCGTTCAATGTCTTTTCACCTGAAATGGAAAGTAAAATCCGACGAACGGATCTAATCATTCTTTCCCAGGCTCCACCCATGTGTGAAGCGCAGGGAGGGTTGAAATTCCATTGAATTTCGCGTTGTAGAAGAAACTCATGTATTTGATTTTGGTTCCATTCCTGGATGGACCCACGGAGCAACCGTTCGGCCCCAACCAGGTTTGTTCCATTGTCGGAGTAAATGTGAGACGGGGTTCCTCGTCGAGCAATAAATCTTCGTAATGCATTAATTAGTGCATCAGTTGTCAAATCTTTGGCAAGTTCTAGATGAACTGCTCTAGTTGTCATACAAGTAAAAAGGCAACCATACCTCTTTATATCACTTCGTCCTTGGCGAACGATAAACGGTCCAAAATAATCAATTCCAGTGTGGGAAAAGGCGGCAAATTCACCTGCATTCTGGGTGGAGGTAGTTCGGCCATAATTTGTTGCTGGGGTTTGGCGTTTCTTCGGAGGCAATGCAGACAAGCGTTCAAAACCCTTCTCACAGCTGCATGAGCTCGCACGATCCAGAATCGAAGACTCAGTGAATTCAACGTATGGCTAAGACCGGAGTGGCCGCAAAGGTTGTGGTAGCGTGAAATAATAAGGTCTGTGAGGTGTGAAGAATGGGGTAGTATTATAGGGGTGTTTAGCGTCATAATTAATTGGAGCTCTGTTCAACCGTCCGCCAACACGTAGCACATCATCCACCAATATAGGGTCAAGTTTATTAATGGTCGTTGGGTTTGACAGGTTTGTAGCAATTTTGTTAGTGGAGGCCACTTTCCAGTCAGTAAAATGTTGAGATTGGACATACCTTATCAGTGACGTCTCGGCATAGGCAAGTTCGGCGACTGTTAGACGAACGGAAATTGGTTCTGGAACTCCATTGGTTGCACGTGCTCGGAGATGCGCTCCAAATCTCAATATCCACGCAACTGCAGCCTTCAAACGATGCCAATTAGAATAGTGCGTTATCAGGATATCAGTGGCGGGAGTGGTTTCCTGTACAGAAAATACGTTACCGGTTTGCTTATCGAAAACTTTAATGTCCTTGAGTGACAGGTCCCTTTTCTTGAACGCGTTGGGCCAATGTTCCTGGGGAGCTTGTAGAAATCCGGGCCCTGTGAACCAAACTTCATTGGAAATTAAGGAATCTGCGCTGGCGCCTCTTGATGCACAGTCAGCAGGGTTCAGTTTCGTTGGAACATGTCTCCAGTTGCGTGTACATGAATGCTTGGAAATAAATGCTAAGCGCCTAGACAAAAAAAGAGGGAACCTTTTGCGGTCATTAAATATGCTTTGCAACACGACGGACGAATCGGTCCAAAACATGGACGGGCATAGCTCTAATCCGAGTTCCATTTTCAGAGATTGGTCTATCTTTACTGCAGCTGCAGCAGCCACTAATTCTAATCGAGGTATGGATACGTCGTCTTTCGGCGCTAAGCGAGATTTGCCCATTAAAAAGGTACAGCTTACCTCGTTATTGTAGCGGTTACAAACTCGCAGGTAACATGCGACACCGTAAGCAATTTTCGATGCGTCGGCAAAGTAGTGTAGTTGGCATCGCTGAATATCTTCATGGCCTCGTAGACCGAAGCTTCGGGGAATGGATATGTCGTGTAGTCGTGCCAGGCTCGCGACCCATTTCTCCCATCTTTTAAGTTCTGGAAGAGGAATTGGCTTGTCCCATTCTATCTCCTGCTGACACAAGCTGCGGTAAATCAAACGTGCCTCTAAAACGACAGGGGCAACAAATCCAAGCGGGTCAAACAAAGAATTCATTGTAGATAACATTCCACGGCGTGTTCTAGGTTTCATCTGCAAGGAAACTGTAAATTTAAACACGTCAGCACCAACGTCCCAATTCACACCAAGTACACGCTCGTTAATCTGTCCATCAAGTGACCGAACTTGCAGTGATTTCTGATCGTTCCTGCTCGGGAATGGAGTCTATGACTTCCTTACTATTAGACAGCCACTTCGTCAAATTAAAGCCAGCCTTTGCTAAAAGACTACGGAGATCTCGAGCCATTTGGACACCGATTTGCGGTGTCGGTACTGATACCAGGCAATCATCCACGTAAAAATTATTCCTAATTACCGATGATACACTGGGTTCAAACTCACCACCGAAATCTACAGCGGCTTGACGTAAGCAAAAGGAAGCACAGCTTGGTGAGGATGTCGCTCCAAACAAGTGTACCTTCATCCTGTGCGGAGTGGGTTGCAGTGACGTGTTTCCACCGGGCCACCACCAGAATCTAAAGCAATCGCGGTCGCGCTGTGCGACACGGACCTGATGAAACATACCTTCGATATCTGCAACAAGTGCGATCGGGTCTCTGCGGAACCGTGTAAGCACCCCGACGAGACTATTTACAAGATCAGGGCCCTGCATGAGAACCTGGTTAATGGACACGCCTTGATGCTGAGCGGCACAGTCGAAAACGACACGTAGTTTGTCCGGTTTGTGAGGGTTAGTGACCGAGTGGTGCGGTAGGTACCAGATTCGGCGGTCGGTGATGATTTCGTCAGATGGCACCTTTTCGGCATATCCTTTAGTTATTAAGTCGTTCACTTGATTGGCATATTTTTGTTTAGCATCTGGGTTTTGGTCAAGTCGCTTTGCTAAACCTTTAAGGCGCCCCATCGCCATGGCGCCATTGTCTGGGAGAATCTGATAATCGTGGCGCCATGGGAGGGGTAGTTCATAATGATTATCTACAAACTTAACTGATTCCTTCATAAGGTCGTGTGCTCTTCGGTCTTCAATCGAGGTCGGGAACCGAAGAAAGCTGTCGTTGAGGTCATCGAGATCGTCGATCATAGGATTAACATCGCTTTCATCCTTTAGAAACATAACGCTGGACTTACAATTGGAACGGCTTTCGTCACCACAGGGGCCTAGAAGTGACCATCCTAGACGAGTTTTGACAGCGTCGGGACAGCGACCGTTTCCGCTTCTCATAGACTCGACACGGAAAACTTGGGGAACGTTGGCGCCGATTAGCAGTTTAACTGATCCACCTTCGATCTGTGAAAATTTCACACCTTGCAAATGTCTGTGGCGCTGTAGCGTCTGCGGATTATGTAAAACATTAGGCTTCACGGGTATTTTATCAATAGCAACGACGTCGGGAAGTTCAATCCAATCTCCACCCTCCACAGGCTGAACAGCAAGTGCGATGGACACTGTATCTAAAACTCGAGATGATGTTAGGGTTTTTAACGTAATACAACGTGGATTACCAGCGGCATTCAGTGAGCTTACCAGCGAGCGCTCACAGAGTGTTGTCGTGGAACCTTGGTCGAGAAATGCATAGGTTTCAACCTCTTTGTCGTCATAACGGACTTTAACAGGAACAACGTTTAAATAAACATTAGGTATGTGGGTGCTGGCGTAGCATTCATCGGTTTGAACTGTTGCGCTTATTTCGGTACGTTCTTGATTGTGCGCATTTGGCGGGAACCTATAAGGCATATGTAACAATTTGTGATGAAAGATACCTCGACATCCAGGCTCGTTGCAGCGGCTATTACTTCTGCATTCTCGGGCGAAGTGGCCGGAACCAAGGCACCTTAAACAGAGCGCATGGAACCGGACGAATTCATCCCTCTCTCTCCAGGACTTTGATATAAATTTCTCGCATGAAGCAAGGTGATGACGTGCACCTGTACAAAGAGGGCAAGCAGGGTTAGACGCATTACCTACCCAGGGGTGTTTCGGTGATAGAGGAGTGATAAGCAAATGGTTCGTGTCCTCCCCTGGGCAGTGCTAGGCTTGCTAAAGATTGCACGTCCAAATATCGAGTTAATTCGATCGCTGTGTTCACAAATAAATGCAGATAAATCTGAAAATTTAGCACGACTTTGCCTCTGGCGTTCAATGTCTCTGGACCATTTTACCCACTCGTTCACTAATGAGCGAGGCAACTTATTAATCAACGAAAGCATAACTTCCATAGAATCTAGACTCGAGGATTGGTCCGTGTCTTCAAGGCAGGTGCAGCATCGATCCATTAAAACCGACATTTTCTTTAGTCCTTCGGGGTCATTTTCCTTTATCATCGGGGCACTCTTTAAAAGTTCCTCACAGCAACGAGCAATTTGGTGCGGTTGGCCGTATTCGTCATACAATATACGTCGAGCAGATCGATAGCCAATCTCGGGAGGTTTAGAGGTAAGGTGAGATATCCTTTCACTTACGTTGGGTCCACAATGTTGAATCAAAAACACGAGTCTAATATCGTCGCCTTCTGTCTTTCTTACGATGTGGATTTCAAACTGACGAATAAACGTCCAGTACTTCATGGGGTCGCCGTTAAACTTTTCGATAACCGGGCGTGGCAGAAATCGTTCTCCAAAATCAGTCGATACGTGTCCTTGGCGGCCAGGACCATTTTGAGTAATGGGTAACTCATGTCCATGGAATTCTTTTGATATGCGGCATGGGTCAGGTTTATATTTATGACTTTCGGGAATTACGCGATTGGTATGGTGGCGGTATTCATGGCTTACCGGTGGAATATTTTGTCCTTCCAGTGTCGATGATAACTCTACGACCGATTTTGTGTGAAGGCTTAAGTTGGGAAGAGCTTCTGCAAGCGAATGCCGTGTTGCAGTAGGTTCAATGGCTGTAGTTACGACGGTGGGTTGTAATGTGGGTAAGGTCAAGTCTACAACCTCCCGGTCTTCTTCATCCTCATAAGCCTGAGAAACTGCCTTTGCGTATTCCAATTCTCGTTGTTTTTCGTTGGCGATACGCTCTGCTTCTTCTATAGATTCGCGAGCCTTTTTATTAGCTTCTTCCTGTGCTAAGCAGGCCTTACGATTAGCTTCTTCCGCCACTAAGCGAGCCTTCCGATTAGCTTCTTCCGCCGCTACGCGAGCCATCTCGGCGTCGCGGTCTGCTTGCTCTTTTGCACGCTGGCGTGTTTCGTACAACCTGTCCGTAGCTTGCTTATTAGCGAGTTCAGCTAGTTTTAAAGTAATTTGATTTTTTCGGCGTTCACTCCGGGTAGAGCTTGTAGTAGAAGTTATGCTCGGCGTGTAGCAGCCAGTCCTTGCTACTTGTGATTCAGCTTTATTTAACCACTGACGCACACGCGTATCGAACTCGAGTTTCTGACCCTCTAACTGTATTCTTGAGACGTAAACATCTTCAAGAGGTTGATCCTTTGGAAAATTTACACATAAGTCCATTAGTTCATCAAATACGCGGTCGATTCTTGGTATGAGCTCACGTAGTGACGTTCTACATTCGGGAGAAAGCATTAGCCTTTCGGCATCCACGTAAAGTTGTTTGAGACAATTTAAAGTCTCGGGAATCGTCATTTTTAGGCTTATCAGCAGGAACGGGACGCGAACGACGACGGTACGGGAACGACGACTGGACGGGGACGGTACGGGAACGACGACTGGACGAGAACGACGACTGGACGGGGACGACGACGGGACGGGAACGACGGCTGGACGGGAACGACGACGGGACTGGAACGACGACGGTAGTTCAATAAATTTGAAAACGATGTAACTTCCCGACAAGGTGCTGGCTCCTAACACCTGTCTTAGTAAGAGGCTACAGTATGCTTAGACGGCGTCTCTTATTCAGAGTTTGAAATTACGCGTCATTGTCCAAAACTTCATGAATTTATTCGAATTTGAATGATGGCGAAAACGAAAAGTCTTGAAATGACGGTTTTCTAAGGAAAAATATATGTACAATTTAATTATCACAAAAATTACTAGTTTGAGAAATAAAACCAATATTTACCAAATTGTGGCTGAACAGGAGCCAAAGCACGTCATACACATCTAACTTATAACCGTTATCTCCAAAACATAACTTAAACTTTCACAGAATTGATTACTTTACGATAATGAGAAGGAAGTAAAAAACGAGCGTTTTATACTTCGGTGAAAGGTGAGAAAAAAGGGAGTACGAGACCGATCTCATTCGCCCGTGACATCGATAAAAAATATTTACAATAATGGCGACGATAAATCTTACACCGCCTGCTTTGTCCATATCGTTTTGGAGAACAACATTAAAGTCTCCCCCGAGTATAATTACCTCATAGGTAAACGAATTCAGTTTGGTAAACATGTTTGTAAAAAACGCAGGGTCATCCTTGTTTGTACCGTACACACAGCCCAATGTCACTGCGACATCATTGATCATGATTTGTGCTAGCACAAAACGACCTTCACCATCAGTTTCCGATTTCAAAATCTGATATTTCCCTTTCCCGCGAATGAGAATTGCCACGCCCCGAGCATTTCCAGATCCGTGTGATGCGATTATGTCGCCACCCCACTCCATTTCCCATAGTTTGATTGTGGACTTGGTACTGTGTGTTTCTTGCAGCAAAACTATATGTGCCCCCTTGTCATGTAAAAAATTAAAGACGGATCTACGTTTTTTGGTTGTGCGGATTCCTGCGACATTGTATGTTAGTATTTTGGTAGCCATTAGATGTATATAAAGAACAGAGGGTAATTGTTTATTGCTTAAACACATTTAGATCGCTTGTGGCACAGTAGTCGGTGTTGCAGGAACAACGATGAGGCTCGCTTGTATAGATTGGTACAGCGGAACACTTGCCACATTCACATAAAATTATTTTATGGTCGCATTTTTCATTAATACAAGCTTTGGTGGTAGATCTTGGGGGTAAAGGGTTAATAGTTTGACAATTACATTTCAGGGAGATAGTACCGTCGCAGTTCGCGCATTCAAACAGATTAACTTCAACATAAATTTCCGTGGTGAAAGTCTCGCGGCACGGCAGCTTTCTCATCTTGGTGCTACATAAGCTGCAACATGTTGACGTGGATTTCTCCGCGACCAGAAATCGAGAATCTTCTTCGCAGCATGGAGTTACCACTTCGTAGTCGGTTTTACATTTCCAGCAGTGAAAATTGCTTCCAGATGCCAACACCCAAGCCCCCACCTTGCATCCGGGACATTGAACTGTGCAAGTGTTCTCACTTAAACTCATGGATTTGGCAACTTGCTGAGGTGGAGAGGTACTCTCTCTTTCTCTTTTCATACCTTTTATTCGTTCTAGAGAATCCGGTGCAATTTCCATTTCTGATTCTTTTTCATTTGTTTGGTTTTTGGTTCGTTGTGTTGTGTGTGTTACATCTGTTGGCTTTTGTGCTTCAGGTGTTTTTTGCTTTTCTATAATATCATGATTGCGCTTTTCCTTATCAGTTTCGTGCGTTGCTGTCTGTGGTGTGTGGGCGCCGGCGACTGGAAGCGCAGGAAATTCTGTTGCTGCGTTTCGCTTGGGGCAGCTCGCAAATTTGTGTCCCGCTTCCTTGCAATGTTTACAGGTTGGGCTTTGTCCTTTGTAGCTCACGTACATTTCGTGCCCTTCAACCACAATGTAACTAGGAATTGGGTTTTTTGTCCAGGTCGTCCTTGTTCATAATGGCTATTCTTTGGCCAGTCTGCATACCTTGTTTGTCTAACCGCGTTAGCACCTTTAGCACTTTTCCATAGTGTTCCTTTATATTCTGCAATCGTTTCATTGGGCAGTATTATCGGCGTCCATCCAATAACAATTGATATTCTGTCTGGTTCGTACATGTGTATAGCGTATGTGCTATCTTCTTCCAACAGCTTCTCGTAGAGTTCTAGTGCAAATTGCCGCTTTGTACAAGTAGCATCCAGCAGGTTACCTCGTAATTCTGCTATGCCCACTAGTTTATTCGTTGAAAAATTTATCTTTTCCAATAATTTCCACAATTCATCTCTACGAAGGACTTTCTTGGTTCTAAAGCTTATGCAGTTTAGTCGCCCGGTGACGTATCCAGAAACTTGCACGCGCCTTTTGACTGCAGACGCAAAACTGCTGGCGGCTGACATAATGTGACCGTCCGCTAGCTGCTCCAATCGTGAAAAAAAAATGACATTTTGTAAATTTTTTTTTTTTTTTTACCGAGCCAAGTTTCGACCCATGATGGGCTCGTCACTAAGACCGTTTTTTGTATAAGAGTTGGTATATGTATCGGTCGCGTTAACCATTTGGCCACACGACCGTACACATTTTGTAAATGTTTTTTTTTTTTTTTTTTTTTTTTATTGGCGATTGGGATATAAGAAAGAACGTCGAAGGCACACGAAAAGTACGATCATGGAAATACACTCACAACTCAAGAACAAAAACAAATTTTAATTAGTCAGAGCATTCCATTTTAAATAAAACTTTGTTGCATTTTGATTTTGACACATTTTTTCACATTTTTGAATTTCAAATAATCTTTTGATAAAAAATATTAATCTTGGCCTTATTTGTTTAACTTTAGATACGTATATGCAGAACCGAGCACACAGTAATACACAGTTTAAGAGCGGGTCATTTCCAGAGTTTGTTATTCCAAATAACATTTGCTTTTTGTTAAAATTCAAAGATAATCTTAATTTGGCAGATAGCCATGCCGTCACTTCTTCCCAGAAATTTGTAACAAAACGACATTTACAGAATACATGGATAAGTGTTTCTGGGACTTCTTTACAAAAAACGCACAGGGGGGTGTCAACGAGGCCAAAGCCATGGAGTGCCACATTACATACAATTGCCCTTAAATTTAATTTAATTTGAAATGATCTAAGTGAGGTCAACATGGTACAGTTATACTGATTCAGGTAAATTGTTTTCCAGTCATCTACACAGTCTGGAGGTTCTACCAAATCTTTTGCCCATGTCAGTTGTTTTTTACGAGGCGGTTGCTTTTTGAATTTTATCAAAAATCGATAGGCATGTCTGTTTGTTGCACAACGTTCTTTAGTTTGTTCAATTAATTTCTCCAGATAGTTTTCTGTGGTTTTTGGAAGGTTTTCGAACGGCGTTTCGTCCCATTGTTTGGGAACGGCAGCAATAATTTTTGAAAAATTCATGAAATCGACGTTATTGGCTATCATCTCATATTTTCCCGCTACGTTGTCGTATTGGTCGTATTCGCCAGAAGTGTGCTCCAGTATTTGGTCCAGGTTGAATACGCCGGCTTTCACGAACGATTGCATGAAGATGGGTGTGTTTTTGAATTTTACTTGTTTATTGAACCATAGAGGAAAGTTTGAGATGGTCGAGTCATCGGCGGCATCGTGTTTAAAGCACTCTCTCCAAGCGATAACACTGCATCGTACTGAGTGTGAAGGAAATATCTTTTTTGACAATTTAGTTTGCATTGATGTGTTACCGCACAGTGCAGCGATGACAGTCGGTAACGGGGTTATCTCCAGTTCAATGCCTTTCCAGTTTTTTTCTACGTCATTGTCGACCAGCTGCCGAACCCAACGTAATCTCAATGCCGTTATGTATGTCGCTATATCAATCATATTGACTCCACCCTCTTCCACATCAGCTACTAGTGTGTTCCTTTTTGCTCTCTCCCAGTTAGAGCCCCATAAGAACGAGTACACGGCTTTTTCCAGTTTCTTGATAAAAGCTGTGGGTATTTCTATTGGCGCAACCACCACTTTGTATGACAATATCGGGATCACGAGACTCTTGATGATGGTCACTTTTCCTAATAGTGATAGATTTCTACTTTTCCATGCTCCGAGAATTGATTGAACTTTTTCTATTAAACCCTTAAGGTTATATTCGTAAAATTTTGGGAAGTTTTTGTTAATAGGCACTTTAATGCCTAGGTATGTTATTTCTTCAGTTGGCCATTTTAGCCCTATGTTTTGCAGTGGTTTTGTGGAACACAGACGTTTGATGCCGATGTAAAACGCGCTTGATTTTTCGTAATTTATTGCCAGGCCAGATATTTCTTCAAAATTCTGTAATTCCGCGTGTAGGTTTAATATACTATTTTCAGATCCATCGGTGAAAACCAATGTGTCATCCGCGAGCATGCATAACTTGATTTGTTTCTTCGCGATCTCTATCCCTGGGATATTGTTGTTTGCTCTTATTTTGTTCGCCAAGCATTCAATACTTAAAACGAATAAGGACGGGGACAGTGGATCTCCCTGTCTAACGCCGCGTGCGATTTTAAAGCTCGGTGATAAGAAGTTGTTATTAATCACAGTGCCCTTTGAAGATGCGTATAGACATCGAATCCAACCGGTCATTCTGGTCCCAAAGCCAAATTGTTTCATAGCCAACAACATAAATTCCCAATCCAGCGTATCAAAGGCTTTGTAAATATCTAGTGATAGTACAGCGCCAGCTGTATTCGTCGAGTCCGCGTAATCAATTATATCGAAGAGGGTGCGTGTATTGTCCCCAATATAGCGCTCAGGGACAAACCCATTTTGATCGTTATGGATTAATTTGGGCAAAAGGAGTTTTATTCTGTTGTTAATCGCCTTGGAAATAATTTTGTAGTCCACATTTAACAATGTTATTGGGGCGGTAGTTTTCCGCGTAAAGATGGTCTTTATTCTTTTTGGGGAGTAGAATTACTGCTCCCTTGGCGAATATATCTGACGGTTCGTTGATCGAAAGCATGTAGTTCACTGCTGCTAGAAACGCGTCCTTCAGCTGCTCCCAGAAACATTTGTAGAAACTTGCCGAGAATCCGTCAAGCCCGGGTGATTTATTCGTGTTCATGTTCTTAAGCGATTCATATAACTCAGATTCAGATAAATCCTTCTCGCACTCATAAAGCTCCGCTGGTGTTATTTGTGGAACGGTGATACCAGAGAAAAAGGATCTCATCTTGGTTTGTTGTTGGGTCTGTTGACTTGTTTTTCCTCGTATAGGCTTTGAAAGTGTTGTCCGAGCTCGTCTAGTATTGTTCTTTCGTCAGTTTCTATTTTGCCGTTAATTTTTAGGGAGCTGATGTTTAGTTTTTCGGCTCTTCGCTTTTCAAGTCTTAGAAAATATCTAGTGTTTTTCTCCCCATTTTCTGCCCAATTAACTTTGCTTCGTAGGATGGCTCCTTTGGTTTTCTCTTCCCGAAGTGTATCCAGGTCAAGTTTGGCACTTTCTAGTTCCTCTACCGTTGTTTCCCGCTGCGAGCTTTGTGTTGTCTGAGTAATCAGAGTTGTTTCCAGTTTCGTGATTTTAGATACAATGCTATCTTGCTTATCTTTTCGTCGTCTGCTTTCCTGGGCTGCAAATTTGATTATTTGTCCTCTTAAAACACATTTAAGGGCCTCCCACAAAACTAATGCATTTACTTGGCCGTTTGAGTTAATTTCAAGAAAGTTTATGATGTTAGCTTTTGTCTCTAATTTAAATTTTTCGTGTTCCAGGAGTGAGTTATTGAATTTCCAATACCCGGGTCCATGTTCTTTATTGGATATACAAATTCTAACCGATACGAGACTGTGGTCCGTTTTGACACTTGGTGAGATTTCGCACTGATCGGACTTGTGTGTTAATTTCTTTGAGATCAGGAAGTAATCCAATCTTGTGCCGACAAACGGGCGCTTTTGTATCCTTGAGAATTTTTTTGTGCGGGGGTGTTTTATTCTAAAAATGTCGGCTAAGCTGTGGTGTTCGATGAGACGAAGCAGCTCTTTCCGGGCCTGTTTATTTCCATGTTGTGGCGCACCGCCCATCTTATCTAGTGTATCGTCCAGTATTACATTGAAGTCTCCACCAAGAATAAGGTTGTCACAGTTCAGATTATTCAATTCGAGACTCAGTTCTTCAAAAAAGCGTGGGTCGTCTGCGTTTGGCCCATATAAGCAACCCACCGCTATATTATATGAGTTTATGCTGCACTCTGCAATTATATATCTACCGGTCGGGTCGGTAATGGTGCTATTTATTTGTATGTGCGTATTCTTCGTGAATAATACCGCTACACCTCTAGCATTAGCTGTACCATGTGACCAGACGATTTTGCCACCCCATTCCAATTCCCAAAGTTTTTCAGTTTCCACCGTGCTGTGCGTTTCTTGTAACAATATTATCTCCGATTGTTTACTTTTAAAAAAATGTAGTATAGTTTTTCGCTTAAGTTGATTTCGTATCCCAGCGACATTAAGTGTGGATATTCGTAGTTGCATTATCCTTAAAGATTTGGTAATTTAATCAAAACAAACAAAAATAAATAGTGTAATATACCGGTATCCGAGTTTGCTAATATCGTCGAACTCCTTCTTCGATGTCTGCTTCATATTCCATGCCGCAACCGCAATTAAATGGTTCGGATTTCTCAATGCGTCGCCACATGATTTTGTCACAGTCGCAGTGTATAATCTTATTGTTGCAGTTCGTGCATTGTCGGGAAAGCGTTTTTGGTGGTATGGTGTTCAACTGTTTGCAGCCACATTCCAGTGAAAGCTTATCGCAGCCGACACAGTTGAAGGTGCCTTCGTCAACCTGATCTTCCAGGTGAAAGGTCGAGCAACACGGCATTTTTATCATTGTTTTGTTGCAATATATGCAGTGGATGACCTTTGATTTTTGGTCGGCGAGGAATCTATCCTCACTCGTGCAGCATGGTTCAATGACATTGAATTCCTTTTTACACGTCCAGCAGTGAAATGTCGGGTTTACTTCATTTGTTAAGCCCTCTTTGCCGCACGCAAGGCATTTAACTGTGTACGTTCTTGCACACATGCTAACACTTTTCGGGTCAGGTTCATTGGAGTCCGTTGAACCTTTTGACCTTTGTCTTTTGTCTGCTGTCCGTTGGTTTTCGAAAGCTTCCGTGGAAGCACTTGTGGTCGGCGGCTCTTGTCTTGTTTTCTTTGGGGTTGACGATGCCTCAGGTTGTTTTATATTGCAGCTTGCTGGTTGTGGTTTTTGTGTTGACCATCTTCCTTGCAGCGATCAGCGCTGTGACCGTCATGATTTGTATCGGCGGTGACCCTAATTGCGGCATCCTTATCAGTAAGCGGTGGATAATTCTTTCCCTTATCCTTACAATCGGCTTTTGTTTGTGGCCAATTTGTCCGCAGAATTTACACGTAGCTTCTTGGCCTCTATACGCCACCAAAAATTCACAATTGTCTATGTATATGTAGCTTGGTATTGGTTTCTTTTCTAATTGTTGCCTTTTCATTGTTACGATTCTCGTCCCTGTTAGAAGACCTTTTGGATCCGTCTTACTTGAAATGTTGATTACTTCGCCGTATTTGCTTTCGATTTCCGATTTAATACTTTGCATTCGTTGTTGGGATTGGCACCCAGTTAACATGTACATTTATGTATTCACTTTCGTAAAGCTCAGTTGCTCTAATTGACCCTTCTCTCTCCAGCATTTGACGTATTTTCTGAGCTTCAACTCTTGTTTTACAGGTGATGTCTGTTAGATTTCCTCTTCGTTGGGCAATTCCAACTATACTTGTCAGCTTGATTCCGGTGGATTCCAACATTTCAATAAAAGCTGATCTATTAATTTTCTCTGTGGTTCTGACCCATATACAGTTAGGTCTTGCTGCCACATTGGCTTGCTTTAGGTTACTCTTTAAGGCTTTGACGTAAGACTTTTGTTTTTCCATCAGCGCTGTGCTAGACACGTCCTTCCTCCACGAGCGCTAACGTGTTGCACATTTTGTAAATTTTTTTTTTTTTTTTTTTTTTTTTTTTTTTTTTTTTACCGAGCTAAGTTTCGAGCACATGATGGGCTCGTCACCAGGACCGTTTTTTGTATATGAGTCGGTATATGTATCGGTCGCGTTAACCATTCGGCCACACGACCGTACCACATTTTGTAAATTTTCCAAAGCGTATCATCAACATGTGGTAGCGCGCCAACCGCCGGTTTATTTTTTTACCGAGTTTAAAAGAAACTGCGGTTTCACGAATTTTTATCTCAATATTAAATTAAACAAATGTATAATCTTGTAATCTTACATGGAATGAACTCTAACTGACTGCAAAGCAATATCTTATCAGATAGAGATATTGAAGGGTGCAATCAACCTGTGTTCGCATGCCAAATTTGCTTGTTATTATACCGACCAAAGTAAAAAGAAATTATGGTTATGCAAATACTTGGCATATCATAATAAAAAAATATGTATGAATTAGTTATCGATGAAATAAACGATTTAAGTCGAAAATCGCATGTTAGTCAGGAAAAAACTTATAGCCGTCAATCGGGTTATACATGAAAGAGCTTGTTGACCAATCAACTTTTTAGTATTTCTTAACGGATCAAAATGAAACAAACCGTGCTGCATTTAGAGGGCAAATACACATTGATTGGTATAAACTATGTCCACATTTCTCAAGAAATAAACGATTTACATCGAAAATCGCATGTTCGTAAGGCAAAACCTAGCTTATAGCCGTCAATCGGGTTACATAAAGGAGACTGACCAATCATCTTTTTAGTATTTCTCAACGTATTAAAATGAAACAAACTTTGTTGCATTTAAAAGGCAAATACAAATTGATTGGTATAAAATATATCCACATTGCTCAAGAAATGAACGATTTAAATCGAAAATTGTATGTTCGCATAGCTGTCAATCAGGTTTAATATATAAGTAGCTTGATAAGTAAGTTTTTGTATTTTTTAACGTAATAAAAAAAAACGAACTTGACTAAATTATTAGATAACCAATGCAGATTACACAAATTTATTGTGGTTCTCAGGACGCTGTCTCAATGGCATACCATTCGACAAAATAAGACTTGCTGCGTTGCACTTAAAAATAAAGTAAAACATTGACTTAAACCGGTATAAAACGTTTTGAAGTTGTATTACAGGAATATGCAGTCAGTTATAGTATATATATTGCAAGTTTGATAACTAACTCATACATATGCTGTAAGCCCGACATAAGGTCGCTAGCTATTAGGTTGTGTCCGTTTGATTCATACACAACACAGTACAATAGCTCCGGTAACCCGACGGTGGGCATTAGGTGATCTGACGATTGCTCATCTGTTAACCCCCTTGGTTTTCCCATTCACGGGGATAAACATGAATATCCTATCGTAACGTTGTAAACATCAATACCCGTTAAGAGCGTCGGCGAACAAGATTTGTTTAAAATAAAAGTAATGTCCAAAATTTAACACAATGCTTGCATACATTTATTAAGAAACACCACACGCCTTTAACGCAAAACAGAGCATGACCGATTGTTGAAGAGCTATGTGGCCAATATTACAAAAGCTTAATCAATACACTCCGCAAAATACTTTTCAAATAACACACACAGTTAGACAGGCTTCTACGCTTCTTCATCGGAATCAGTTGTGTAATGTAGACGTTCCAAAATGTCGTCGACGGACTCCAACGAATGATCGGTGATTTGTTTGTGATCTTGTGGTATTTGCCAAATACTTGTATAAGGCCCAACAAATCGTACAGTACAGGTGTCCATAATTTAAATGGTTCCACACTTGCTAAAATTCATTTTCTAGGTCACTTAGAGTACAATTTCAAGCCGCAGTTGGTCGGATAACAGGTAAGGTAGAAATTACTGGGTTGGCCTTGTTACAGCATTATTTGTTCTGACAATTTGATCTTGATAGTGCGCCATAACACTTCTTGCATTATATAGTAGTAATGTCACTTCGGGGCATACTCTTTTTTCCGGGTCAAACGCATTAGAAACTTACTCTAACATGGCTGGAGCAGTAATGGTTCCTGCAAGTAATTATTTTATAAGTGTGATGTATCATTTTTGTCTGATTTAAACAACATAAAAGGATAGTATAAGAATACCGGTAGATAAGCAATTGTAACATAACAAGAAAGTTTTGTCAAAACTTGTTACCATAAGGTAAAAAGAATACTTCTCCAAAAAAGTGGTTATTCCCCAAGTAAAGAAACTCCAATTAAACATATGTACAAGGGTATGAAGAAAAATTTCAAATTCTGATTGCGATTCTTCGAGTAAGTGGTTTGCTTTTTTAGCTAATTGACAAATGATGTGGCTTAAACAAATTAAAAAATGTCAATGTGAGTATCTGACATTTATATATTCTTAACACTATAGACCTTACCATTTTTTAGTTTCCATAATGAAGAAGAGCACAAGTTAAAAGATCAGGTCGGTGTTCAGGTTTCATTTCCTTGGACATTTTTTCAGAATTTCTCCTCAAGCAAGACCACAGACGCTCCACCGTTTCACCTTCCATCAAACCAAAACCAGGTGCCGCCTTGAACTCAACCTCACCCAGTATAGCTGTATAACCTCATCCAGTAATGCCATACAACCTCACCCAGTATTGCTGTATAACCTCATCCGGTATTGCCGTACAACTTCAACCAGTATTGGTGCACAACCTCACCCAGTGTTGGCGCACAACCTCACACAGTGTTGGCGCACAACCTCACCCAATATTGCCGCATAACCTCAACCAGTATAGCCGTACAAGCCCACCCAGTATTAACACACAACCTTACCCAGTATTGCCTTGCAACATCACCCAGTATTGCAGTACAACCTCACCCAGTATTGCCCTACAACCTCGCCCGGTATTGGCGTACAACCTTATCCAGTAGCATATTGGCATACAACCTTACCCAGTTGTGGACACAACCTCACCCAGTATTGCCGTACAACCTTACCCGGTATTGCCGCGCAAAATCACTCAGTATAGCCGTGCAACACCACCCGGTATTGCCGTATAAGCTTCCCAATGATTGCCACACTACCCCACCCAGTATTGCCGTGCAACCTCATCCAGTATTACCGTACAACCTTACCCAGTATTGGACACAACCTCATCCAGTATTGCCGCACAGCATCAACCGATATTGTCGTACAAGTTCACCCACTATTGCCGCACAACCTTATCCAGTATTGGCACTCACTCAGTTCAGTGTCAAAACACAACTTGCCTAGTGATGCTATAATGTCAGCACACAATCTTACCTAGTATCAGCACACGACTTCGGCCCCCGTGTTAGCCGGCAACCTTAACCGGTCACTAAACATTTTACCAGTACTGGTACTTTTGGTAGGTTAATATTTAACACACTTAAATAACGGTAACTGCCTAATTGAACATGCTAAAATGATATTCTAACTAATCCTCCGAAGCTTTTTAGGCTACACTAACGTACGCTACCACCATAGATATCTTACATTGATAGCTCACTCTTTGTTTGTTTCTTTTTGACGTCACGAATACGTTCCGCATGATTACCTCGACCTAGGGCGCTTTCGCACAGATGACACTTTTGTGTGTTCTGCTGTAAAGCAGCTAACTACAAGGCTTGTTTTGAAATAAATGTAATATATATTATCGTATGTTTTAGCCCTTTAGTTTATCCTGTAAAGTATTTTATTGTGTTCGTCAAATTTAGGATAATAAGCCTATAGCATGTTTTACGACATACGGCGGTATCTGGTTCTTTCAATCTAAAATTTTCTTTCCTTTCCAGGCATTCAATCTTATTCTGTTAAATTCATGATCTATTACTTATAAAAATAACGTCACACTGTGAAAGAAGTAGGTGTTTTATGTTTATATTCACGAAAATGGCACCTGGAAATTGTTCAGTTCCAGGCTGTTCGTATTCTTACAAAGTGGGAAAAAAGATGGAAAATCCAAGGTCCCTGTTTTGTGTGCAAAGGCCAGATCTAGCAAAGAGTAAAGAAATAAAAGAACATAGCGGAAATTTTTTCTATTAAGTATGCGAGATTCCAAAAAGGGAGACAGGATTAAAGAGCTATTACATAAAGAGTCGTGAGTCTATAGCTTACTTGTATACAGTTATTAAACTGTCAGTTTATTAGAATCAACTCAATTTTTCGTAGTGGGACCTTGAAGTAATAAGAGAAGAAAGGATAAAGTCACTTTGGGCTAAACTATTAAATTGGTTAACTGTTAAATTAAATTGTTTTATTTAAATTTTTGGGTTTAGATTAAAGTTAGGGTTAGAACATAATATACCATTAATTTAACCACATGTCATCTTATCTCAATTGTGATGCAAAGACTTTTGTTTGCACTAACTTTATTCACTTGTTTCATCAAGGTATAAAAATTGAGTTGATCCTTTATTTTACTTTGGCGATGAAGAGCAGTTTATTGTGTAGTTTAGTCTAAAAGAGCGGACAAAATATTAAATATAAATCAGGCTATATTGTGGTGTCAGGTTATGTTTGCAAGTATTTTATTAGCAAAGTGTAAACCAGACCCAGTCTTAAACTTAAATAATATGTATATACAACATCCTAATGGCTCATGCATGCCTTAACTCTAGTTAATTTTGCATTTCAGTGCTGCAATTTGTGAAGCTCATTTTGCTGAAAGTGATATAATTTATGAAGGAAAGAAAAAAGTATTGAAAGTCGGTGCAAGACCATTTAAATGTATTCCTAAAAAGAGTTCATTTTCGAGACCACCAAGAAAAAGATCCAAAAATGCGAATAAGTTTAAGTGATAAGCTCAGACATAAATCGGTAAAAGATTTGGAAGTTTCAGCTAGTAAATTGTCAGAATTAATGAAAGGTAATATATATTATGTTGACAGTTTACAACATAAATTTTAAAGCATTTATATATATATATATAAAATTATAAAACAACAGAATGCTTCGTTTGAGAGGGTACCAGTCACAGTGAACCAGAGTATATTTCATCAGTTTTTGTTCTTTGTTTTTTTTTTATCGTAGTGTATGTCTAATGTACGTATGGTGTTGCATTTTTAAATTAATAGGTACCAGTATATACTTTTTATTTTACACAGAAAATTGGATATTTTACTCTTGGAAAACCTATTTTATTGCTGAATATAAGCAAGTGAACTTGTTGTCACCAAAAGTTAGGTGGGTACCAGTACCATACTTAGAAATGGTAAAAAAGCATTCCTACTTTGTATATATAAAGCCTAAGCAATAAAGTTTGTTTATTTCTAAGGATTCAGTTTAGTTCAGAAGCTAAACTAGACGACATCAGTTTGTCAGGCTGGGTGGTACCACAGAGCGCGTATGACATTGGTAACCCACAGTTGGATACATTGCACACTGTACTAAGTACGTATTTGTATAACTGCTTTCAGTGCTTTGCTACTTTTAAAAAATCCATGGAAGTCATCATGATACCGTTTGTACATACTGATAAATCTTTGTTTAAATCTTAAGGTAATGCACAAAGTCTACAACTGTGTCAAGGTATTGGAGAAAAAAAGACGTCAAAATGCCAAGAGCATTACATTTTACAATGGAATGGCACATGTGTGGCAACAATGCAATGCATTGTACGATCTCCTAATTGCCGTGTAGTAGGTGAGCAGTTAATGTATGGTGTAAATGGAAAAGTAAGGCCACGTATGTAAATAAAGTGTTTGATTACATTTCCATGGAATTATGGTGATTGGTAAGTTTTTGTGATACGAAATAAAATTTAACAAAATTTGTAATACAGCATCTGGTTGCGATGATTTTGTATGTGTAAACTGCAAGAAATTTAATGATAAGCATAGCAACACAAACATCCAATCTGAATTAGTCCAGGTTGATGAGAATTTACACGAAACTGTTAAGGTATATATATAGGCAATTATTTTCATATTTTATCCTACCTTACCTTGATTTGTGAGCAACCATTATTTTCCTTATATAGACGGTTTTTGATAAAGAAGACAACAAATTAAATGAATGGCAAAGAATGATGTATATGGAACAAATACGAAATGCTGGAATGTCACCAAATGGAAGGAGATACCACCCAGATTTAATAAGATGGGCAATAGAATTATACTCTCGATCGCCTGCTGCTTATCAACACCTGAGGTCAAGTGCTGTGATGACATTACCCACTACGTCCACAATAAAAAGATATAGGTTGGTAATACAATGGAATAAATTTGTTTGTTACTGAAAAACTACTGTTTATGGACAAAACATGAATATGTAGAAACTATATTTCGCCAATGCCTGGTATTAACCCAGTTGCTATTCAAGAAATTGAACGTGTACAACAAAGTACTTCTTCATCACTCATAGGATACTTGAGTGTGGATGAAATGAAAAGTAAGCCATTTTTTGTATATTACTTACTTATACTACTTATATTACTTACTATCATATGTTAATATACTATACAATATAAATCATCTTGATAAACTATTGTTAATTATTTGAAAATTGTAGTAAAAGAAAACATAGTGTTACGTGAAGGAAAGTTGGGTTGGATTTGTTGATTTCGATGCATGCACACAAGTTCATAACCAGCTGGCAACACATATTTTAGGTACCATACATAGCTTTCACTGGATGATACGGTATTGTTTTAAGTTATTTATGGTATATATTCTTTTGCATCTTTTAGTATTTTATGTGCGTACCTTGAAAGGAGAGGTATCATTACCGTTGGCATGGTATCCAACGAAAGTCACTGCTGCATTTCAGCTGGCAATGAAGTTCTGGGATGCTCTTTATGAGTGTGAAAACCGAGGATTGCAAATCCACGCAGTTGTTGCAGATGGTTGCTCTGTAAATAGACATTTTTTTAAACTTGTATGCGGTGTAGATACTATTGAACTTGATGCGCCGCTATCTGCACCAAACCCTTGTGCTCCTGATCGACCCATCTTCATGTGCTCTGATCCTTCACATTTGCTCAAGGTCAATATATACCTAATGCTTTCTGTGTGTTTAATGAAATTAGCTCACAGAGAAGACTTACATGCATAAATTATACATTTCAGACTGTACGCAACTCACTGTACTCTTCCAAGCCTGCAGGCACCAAGTACCTGAATATGTTTGGAAATGATGTTTTATGGACCCATATTTTGGAATTGTATAATGTAGAAAAATCTTCTACAGTACTCAGCAGAACCAAGCTTACTGATGCCCACATGTTTTTAAATCCATATACTAAAGTATAGTGTGATTTCAATCTTTATATAGTACCGCTAATGGTAGGTTAATTTTTTACATGTCTTAATCTTGCTAGATGAAGGTAAATCTTGCGCGTGATGTTCTGAGTTGGAAGGTTGGTCAGTGCTTATCTCAAATAGATGGTGCTAAAGGGACATCTGAATTTGTCTTACTTTTTTCTAAGTATGCACATGATTTCTAGCATTAATAGTATGGTTAAACATTTAATATTGCTGTTATATGTAATTTTATTTAATTTATTCAAGATGGTTTGATATTGTGAACTGTGGCACTGCTAATCCTATTCGTACATTCGATGATTCCAGACTTGATTGGCTTAATACTTTTGTTAAAACTTTAATAAGTTGGAAGGTAATGTATATATGCATATATGCTGGTTTAAGTTTAAACAGAAGTAACACTGTTTTGAAATCTCTAATAGGATGATGTAAAGACTAATCATGTAGGGGAACATCGACGTCTTATGGCACCTGCTACCCTAACAGGTCTTGTATTTACAACAAGAAACTTGGTTGAGCTTTGCAAACGGCTACTTCAAACCATGGACTACGTCTGTTTGCGGTCATTTACGCAAGATGTTTTAGAAGCTTTTTTTGGAAATTTAGTGAGTGTATAGCAGCTGTGAATAGTTGTTGTGCGTATACTCCAATAACGTTTCTATTATGTATGATCCTATTGTTCAGAGACAACTTGGTAGAAGATCCGA
The DNA here is from genome assembly GCA_000149265.1 of Ciona savignyi. Taxonomy (NCBI): domain Eukaryota; kingdom Metazoa; phylum Chordata; class Ascidiacea; order Phlebobranchia; family Cionidae; genus Ciona; species Ciona savignyi. The sequence continues at coordinate 1,715,672 of CH002977.1, forward strand.
AAACCCAGATGTATTACAAGTTTCTTATGGCATCCAACACATTACGCAAAGAAAAGTAATTAAACAAATTAAAGGCGGTAATACTACATATGGAGTCAAAAATGCGTGGACAAGTGTGTGCAGTGAACCTCTACCAAAGAAAAAGAAACAATGAACAAGTAATAGAAACATACATATATATAACAAAGATACAAAACACGATTCAACACATTATAATTTTTTCAAATGTTTCCGTAAACTGCAGTGCTGTTGTTTGGAAATGCATAGATAATTTTTGAAACAACTTTTTTGTAAAAGCAAAACTCAATATCTTAACAAAAAGTTTTACTGCAAATGAAAGAACGGTTTCAACAGTTGTGACACTGCCACAGTCTACTGCGTTGTGAACCTGGTCAACAAAGTGTAAAAATGCAGAACTACTTAAGACATTTTGACCTAGTGCAGTAAAATCTATAAGAGTTGGGTTTTTATTACATTCCAAAGTGAATCTACAATAAATATGATGTAAAAGAGACATATAGTTTTCAGATGGATATTTGAGTTTGAAATTATTTTGCATTAACTTAATTAAGGCACCTGATGGCACATCAGAGCATAGTGAATTGACTATGTTCAAATTAGTCGGAAATTTTTTAAACAATCTGGCAATTGTAAAGCCAGCAATATATTCGATAATATCATTTTCAAATGGATATATCTGACTTGTTTCTGGTATCACAGTTTCTGGTTTTGCAGGTGTAATTATTTTTTCAGTAAGATCCAACAAGATTTTTGCTGCTGTTCTATTTTCAATATGAGGTGTAAACAAAGATGAAGCAGTGAGACAGAGATGTGGGTAACGTCCGACAATGTGATTTCCATTTTTATGTTTTTGATAATGTTCCACCATTTCCAGGATAATTTTATGTCCCTTTGTTGTAAACCTATGATTTGGTGCGATCTGTGCTAGCATTTCGTCTGGTGTTACTTTATTGTGCAATTCTTGTGGCGGTTTTGGATCTTCATCAAACTTATTTAACAATTCTTCAACTATATTCAGAGTTACACAATCCCAATCAAAACTTGTTTCAGATGTACCTGCCATGTCGCTTAAATTGTTTTAAAAAATCCGATTTTGTACCCCTGTGATTGAGAATAACAAACATATGCAAAATACATTGCAAACTTGTAGATTGAAAAATTTTACTAGTATTAATCAACACCTGTAAAAATCAATGTGTAAGTGGTAGTAGTCGATGTTAGTACAAAAAAATAAATTTCAGCTAAAAGCGAGGTTTTAAAGTAGGTAGTTAAATAATTATATTTGGTTACTGACTTAATACTGTTAGGAATGTAATTACAAGAGACACAGAATACTGTAGCCCATAATACAAGTTTTAGGTATTCTAAGACATAATAGTAGTCAAAGGTACTAGGTAGTACACAAAATAAACTACAGTCAAAAACGTGGATTTGAAGGTATACGGTATACTTAGAGATATATATTTAGTTACAGACTTACTGTTAGGCAAACAATAACACAATTTTGTAAAAAAATGGTGGACTATCCGCTTTTCTGTGCACCGGTACTGAGTTCGTTTTATTTTGTTCAATAAAGCGAAATGTGTACATACCGGTAGCGCACTTCGCTATCATAACAAGGCTTAAGTATTAGCCGTACGCGGCTTAATGAACATTCTTGCTTAGTTCCTTGTGTTTATTACTTCAGTAAGTTTGCAGATTGTGGCAAGGAATGCTAATTTACCATCCATAACCGGTTTACTGAATTAAAACAACGGTCGAGCAGAAGAACTGATAGCCAAGTGATGTCGAGTAAGTGATGCGTGACGATAACAATCGATTTGTCAAGTCGGCTATCAATGTAAGATATCTATGCTACCACACACTGTTTAATCTGAAAATAAGTCATGCGTAACCCTTGCGATGATTTTACAAAATATCGCGATCAACCATAATATGCTTAATCGCCGTACCATGTGGTATATAAATACGACCATGGCTGCATACTATGCGCTGATCATACCATGTCCCATACTATGGGCTAATTCGTAGCAAATCGTGTGTAAACGGCTACTCCAACTTAAATTAAATTTGATACAATGTGAGTGCATTAGCCACTTGATATAACCTTTAAATAAGTTTAAAAAATTACGTAGGGAAATACCCTGAAAAATAAGATTTTGTTCTCAAATTATGATTGTGATAGGCATGGCTTGTGGCCCCGCGACATCTACTAGAAAAAGTAATCGAATCGCAATCAAACTTTGCTATTTGTTAGACAACATGGTCTAGATATGTAAAAACCAAAATTTTGGATAATATGCCCAGGGGAATTTCCCAGTGAGGTAAAAAAACAAAAATTTAAATTAGCTCGTTTCGGCATAGCGCTTGAACGGCTGAAATGTTAGTTAACTATCCGCCGTTGTACAATTGAGCAAAAATAAATAAAATTTATAGGGAAATACCCTAACTTGTTTCTAAACCATGATTGTAACAGGCATGCCATATCGCCCCGACATCTCCAACAAGGAGTTGCCAAAGTGGATTAAAACTGTTTGTTAGATTATCTAACCAACATCTTACTTTGATAACATATCTCAGATATGTAAAAAAATTAATTTACCAAGCCCAGGTGAATTCCCCAAAATAATGAAAAACTCAATCGGACTGTTTTGGGAATTTATTTTCATTTTACTACAGCGCTTGACAAGAGGCTTAAATTTAAAACATTTTTGGTAAAATGTTAGTAAATCTAACACGCTTATTATTTTTTAACTACACATGGTAAATAAGTTTGGTTTAATAACTATGGGACCCATGCGTTTATGCTTGCAGAAGCAAAACTATGACAGTCCGGTTAAATCTTTTTGAAATGTTGAATAACATAAACCTGACGTCACATATCTGACAATAACATATATATCGTGTAATGAACATTAATATCAATATCGGATTGTTACCTCAGGGACCCATGCGTTTATGCATGCAGAAACAAACTACATACCCGGTGTATAAAATACATATAGTGGTTAGGGACCCTGTTCGAATATATATATATATATATATATACTATTTGTAAAACACAATTTGTACGTGTACGATATATATATATATATTATCGTACAAATTGTGTTTTACAAATAGTGGTGGTAAAACACGTGGTCGACACTCTCTAGTTATTATGGTAGTCACGATTTGTAAAGTCTTAATCTCAAACTCTAACTCTTGATTTAGTTTAGTTGTATTCTGCGTATCATTTAATATACAGTTAGGTTCGCGAAGCAAGTTACTTAGTACGTTATATAGTTAAGGTACGTTATACAGCATGACGCAAGTTATCTCAAGTACATTATTTTTTACTGATTAAATTTCCAGAATATATAGGTCATTTTACGAGGTGCGATAAGTTTACTGACAAACGTTTCACATCTGCATGTTTTCCTAACTTTTAGTGGGAAAACTTTTAACGATTTAAACTGCGGAATACAAAGGCCCGTAGAAGGTGATAATTACGTAACGAGTACTAACACGCAAGAATCGGAAAAGCTCAAACGCAAAAAACGACGAATAAAAACATAAAATATTTCAGACATAAAATAACTAAAACAAATATATATATACAAGATGCTACAAGTGCACCATAAATAATAAAAAAAGGAACAAAACAAACAAAATGTTAAAATAAATAAATAATAAAAATAAATAAATAGCAAGCAAAAAAACTTTTGCTAGCAAATGAAAAATACCTATATAAGCTATGTTTTGCCATTCAAACCTGTACAAATATCATTTGCAGTTTTGATTATGGGTATTTAGCCTCCACCAGGTATGTTGATAAAAGAAACTTTTACAAACAGTTTAAACATGTTCCAACGCACTAGCCCTTACGGAAAGTTACGATTTCCTTCCGAGTCGACCTTTCAAGTAAAAATCAGAATGGTTACTACTTCATCTGCAGAGTACAACCGGATTAAGAAAGTAGTAACTGTTTGCATGGGACTCTTAAAACAATTTTTTTTCATTTATATTTTTTTTCGTTTATACATTGCAGATTACAACCAAAGCATTTAATGCCAATTTTACCTTATTTAGTCCATAAGCTCTGTGGTGGGTATACGAACTTGCTGTGTTTCTCGGCCTGGCATTGTTGCT
>CH002977.1:1723948-1735002 GCA_000149265.1 Ciona savignyi
AAACTGATTCTACTGCCATAGAGATACATTAAATGAAACAAACATTTTGGGCGAAGTATTAGAAAAAAGGCCTTTTTTTGTAAGACTTTCTCCTCCAAATTAGACCAAAAAAGTCATAAAATTCAACTAAACTGTACTTAAAAATTTCAAATGCAAAGTTATGTTTATTTTTGCTGTTTTTTAAAGTTATATCATATAGCTTTCAAAAGAGACCAACCTTTAGCAGTTTCGACAAGAAATTTTGGATATTTTTCATTTTGAATGAGCACATGTCAAAAAGGACAAATTGGGTCTTATCCGTTTTAAAGGGTTAAGGCTATGTGTTGTATCTTTTACTCGTATTTATACCATGAACTTGTGTTTTATTATGCTGCCATTATTAAATGCAATAGTATTGGAGGCCTCGCATAATACAAGTAGAACCCACATTAACATACGTTGCAAAATTATTAAAGCATGAAGACTGCAATGTTGGAGTGCAGGGAATTAACTATATTTCTGTAATGAAAAAGACAACCCTTATTCGCCTTTTAGCCAAGGATGCAGGTTTATAACTGGTCATCATGATATTTACCTTCAGTTTCCATGTTTTTGTTATCATCAATTTTATGTGTGCTACCATGCGCCGATAGATACAGCAGTAGAGCATTGCCGGGGGAAAGTTCCTAGACGATAGTAATGTGATAGGTGCATTGCTTTAAAAATGCCAAAACAAATGACACCCAAATACCAATCAACCGGCTTAAATATCAGCAGATCATATAAAGTAATATTAACTACCACAAAGTCTTAGGTGATAGTTGAGTGTAAACATCCAATACTGACTTAGCTCATGAATACAATTTGTACGTTTTTTTGCAAGCAAAACAGTAAATGTGTAATAAGTAACATTTTTTAAACCATTTATTTGTGGCGACATAGCAAAACTTTAAATCACCTTTTACAAAAAAAAAATTTAATTGCCCTTTAGAATAATTAAATCCTCGCTCTTTGCATTAATGTTTGCTTTCAATATTTTTATTTATGCAATAAAGAAAATTGTAAAGTTGGTTTATGGCTCTAATGATAACAGTCTATCACATAGCTGTTTGTTTATAATCAAATATAAAATAATGGTTAAACATTCGATAAATTAAGGTGTACCTTTACTGCTGTGGAAAGAAAGGCATACAGTTGAAAGAAAGTCGGACGGTACAACAAATATTTATGTGGATTGTCTCTTTTCAACAGCCTGTCACAGCTTTCCTTGGAATGAATATTTAGCATGGAAATCATATAATATACAACTTAATGTTAAGAGCGATATAATATAACGCTTAGTTAATATTTAAAACAACCCCCAAGATTTATTAAATTAATTTCCTCTGGCCTTTATAACACCAGTTTGTGTATGTGCTGAGCATATTTAAAAATAAAAATGTTAGCATTTAAATGCAGGAAAGATATCTGCTTAGTTTAACACATACCTTGTACCACAAAAGTGGTAATAACTATCATCATATTGTTTCTTAGTAAATCACGTTGTCAGGTTTTTAAAACAGCCCGGAAAGCACAATATGAAACGGGTGTACTAAAACTGAAAGAAAGTCTTAATCATATACAACACACTGCAATAGCAAAGTAAAATGAATTATTGGTTGTATGCTAAAACCCTTGCATTGCTTCACCTGATTTCACTGGTGACTGGTGGAAGTGAGATATAGTCTGTTTAAGTAAGCAAATAGTCTAGTATTTTTATTTCGATTGTGCTGCGGTAACTTTTTTTACAATTACCTGTATCACATTAGCATCTTCAATAAAGAGATCATTTATTAAGGTAAATTGTATATATTTTTTTATCTGTTTAATCAAAAGATTTAAAAAAATTATTATGTTATCATTATTTATAATAAAAACCTCTTTTGTATCAGCACAAATATTAAAGTTTGCCAACAACCCTTATTAAACAAACTGTGGTCAGCTGCAGTTAGTGACATAGGTTCTTTTATGACAAAGTTGCAATCTACATCGGGTTACCCTTAAGCTACTGTAATGGTTGGGAAAGGGGATTTCTCGACCCCACCCATGGCAGGGACAACTGGTTCTAGCCGTGGCCAGTTGATGTGGCTTCCGAACTGCAAAGGCCACCTGGTGCTTAAGGATTATTCCACTTCAGATAAGTATAACTCCAACACGGTACTAAGAGCAGCGCCTCTGCTACTAGAATGCGAGGATCAAGTCTAGTCGTAGAAATATCAATGGCCTGAGTCACATTGGGCTGATTGCCCATCTGTGTACGAGAGTCGGTGTATGCTGTTAAAAGCTTGTCGGGTTTCTACGAAGTGCCAAACGGCAGGAGAGCGATTTGCCTGGCCTTGTTGCCTTGGCAGAGATGAGAAAGGATGTCGGACCCTAGAGGGGGCAAAAACCCTGGAGAAAAGCAAGGAACGGAATAATAATCAAGAAAAACAACTCGCCGATAATGGTTTGTCTTTCTCGTCTTCACCGAGGGTGTCCGAAGGCAAACGCAGACAAAGCGAGCATACAATGCTCTGCGGCGTCACACCCAACAACTTCTGCGGCATCCCGAGCTTCTTGCAATTGTTTTCCGCTGTCACTTCGGTGACATCTCCACTGGCACATAAATTCTCAAATTTAACGATGGGAAAAGCAGAGCTGTCTGACTGGTCGGACCGTGGTGAAGCTAACTTCAATTGGCTGTCTCGAGAAGCCTTTAAGCCAGCGCCTACCAAGGCAGAGCAACGAAGAGAGAAGAATCGGCGGCAGAAGGCTCGGAAACGAGCCCGAAAAGCCAATGATAATCTCTGCAATCGTCCTAGCCCCACCAACAACCAAGTGCCCACAGCTGCCCCCACTGGGCCAGTCAAAGTGAACACTAGCGGGTCCATTAAGTAAAAAAGGGAAAGTAAAACTTGATTTTCCACCCCCCACTCCGGCCACAAGAAAGCACTGTGGTCCATTCGCGTCATCCACCCAAGCTTCGTCATATGCAGATACAGCCTCCAGCAGCCTGCGACTTGATGTTTTACCCACTAGCGCAGGGCTGGCCAACCCGCGGCTCGGAGCCGCATGCGGCTCTTTTCCGCAGGCCCTATTTCTTCTACATGGAGGCTTTGTCCCGAAAATGTACCAAGTAAGCTATGTAAGAAATGCACCCCCCTTCCTATTTTTAATCCATTTATTGATGTTGTTTGCTGTTAGGGGGGTTTCCCGCTTTCCGTATTGTTCTTTGTGTTTGACACTAGGCAGGGCAGGAGGCTGTGTGCTACAGGCTACTGGTTTATAAATATTTATTTATATATTATTATAATTTTTTCATAATTATTAATTTAGGTTTATAAATATTAGTTTAGTTCAGCAAATAATTTGTGTTAATTTCGTTCTTAAAATGGCATAACAATAAAAGACTTGTAAATTTTTGTCATAGTGTGTATGATATGGCTCTTTGTGGTAATACAGTAAGAAATTTGGCTCTTAGTCTTGGACTGGTTGGCCACCCCTGCACTAGCGGGTCAGAGAGTCTTGTCCAATATCCACTACATGGAGAGTGTTGGATGGCACACTTCCTCCTATAAAGGCCAAAGGTTTACTGTTGCTGAAGGTGGGTACCATAAAGGTCATCTGTCTAAATGCACCGTCGCTGGCGGCCTTCAGGTTTATCCGTGGTTTACCACCAATGCCAGGTAAGAACACTGGCTACACAACAAATGGGCACAAAGATCCTCTAAACAAACGAATCTACATTGTCTGGGTCTCTGACTCGAAAGGTCAAACAAACCCGGAATGGTTTATTGTGTTACAATTCCATCTGCACCTCCAAAACTGCTGAGGAGGTTGACCTGCTGGCGAAAGCTGTCGAAACCGCCATTACTTTATTATAGGAGAAATTGTGACGCCTGATCAAAATAACATCAAATGACTTTTCTTCCTGTTAGTGTGCAGAACTCACACTTCTTCATCGCTGCATGAGAAGAAGATGCCGTCCACAATATGGCTATCAATTTGGTCAAGGCGGTCTTTTATAAGCAATATGCTCTTGGAGTATTTCTGGATATTGAAGGAGCCTTCTCCGATTCCACTTTTGATTCCATGATATTTCCTTTGCGAAAGTATCATGTTAATGAAATAGTCATCCGCTGGATGAGCCATATGCTTAAACATCAAACAGCAACAGCAGAACTGCACAGCTGTACCGAGAAAAAACAGGTTGAAAAAAGGTTGTCTACAAGGAGGAATCCTATCACCCTTGCTGTGGAACCTCCTGGTGGACACACACTGCACCAACTGACCAGTCAAGAGGCTGCACTTGTGCAAGCATACGCTGATGATTTAAGCGTCATTATATCTGGCCCAGACCCATCAACGATTGGGATGATTGCACAGTAAACCCTTAATCGTCTGAATTGGGCAATAAACAACCACCTTATATTTTCCCCCGGCAAAAACGGTCGTGGTTATGTTCACAAGAAAAAAAAGGTCTTTAAGGCCACTTTTTCTCCACAACATCCAGCTTAGCTTATCAAAGGAAACTTAAGTATCTTGGTGTCATCGAAGACAACAAGTTGTCTTGGAAGAATCACCATACAAGTCGTATCAAGAAGGCAACTGCTGCTCTAGCACAATGCTGAAGAGCAGCCCTACATAGGGGCTACAGCCAAAAATAATGATGTGGCTTATTGTCAGATTATCCGACCTATCCTGACCTATGCTTCATTAGTGTCAGTCAGTGCAACACATCAGTGCAATAATTAGGAGAACCTGCGCAAGGTTCAGAGATTGGCCTGTCTATGCATCACTGGCACCTTTAATAGGTAACCCCACAATGGAAATGCTACTTAACCTCCCCCGCTGCACCTGTATCTCGAGGGCATAGCCATAAAATTGGCTCATCGCCTGAAATTTTTAGGCCACTAGAAGGGGTCTGGTTACTCAGTGTTTCATAAGAAAAGTCATATTTAAATCTGCAAGTAAGCAATGGAAGATATCCACCTTATTTTATTGCCAGTTGATTGCAGTCCCTGCACTTTCCATCTGGATCAACATTTCGTGATTCAGATCAGTGATCGTGACAGCATCACTCCACGTATAACAACTTGTATGTTACATTGCTGGGTCACGGCTTGATGGATCAGCTGGTCCTGGCGTACTTTCCACTTGGAAGCGATCCCTCGGTTTTTCAGACAGAGATCCTTGCAATAAACCATGCTACAAGGATTCTCCAGTCTTGGAATAATGCAAAAATGTCCATCACCATTCACAGTGATAGCCAGGCTGCTCTGAAGGCTCCATTGAGCTTGAAGCACCATAGCCCCATGCTGCGAGAGCAACCTGTCCGTTCTGCTAAAAAGAAGATGAGACTCCTTTACACTATGTTGGCTACAGTCGAACATTTGTTCTGACCAGATAGAGAAATTTTGGAGTTTTTAAATCTGATGATCTCGCATCTATCCCGGTCAAGCATTTAGCCAGCTTCCTTTAGGACAAGAGCTGACTTGACCGCTATATTCTGGATCCATGATAGCTCGGAGCACTGGAGTCATGGACCTTCTTTGTCCTAAATTCCTGGTCCCGTTGACTACCAATGACTCATCCATACTAATGTAATGTAACCTATTTTATTTTTAAATTTTCTGTAATCACCAATTTGCTTACGCATTTCCAATCACCCACATATCAAGGTTGGCTTTACAGTTGAACAAGCTACATAATTGGCAAACTTATGAATTTGCTACTAAAGTAATGCCTCATTGATGGTAGTGACAGACTCTCAAGAACTAAAACACTGATTTCCGAATATAAGTCACTGTCCATTATAAGTTTGTTTCTATTTGGACAATCAAGCCATAGAAAACTTTAATAGTACTATTAAACGTGACAACAAAGAATAATAAAAGCATGGCTATACAATAAAATACATGTACATGCTGGTGGTTAATGGCAGTTCTCTTAGTTTCAAAAAGACATTATATGCATACAATAATCAGTCTTCTCTTATAACAAAACATAGTAAAATTAGAAGAAAAAAACAATTTGCAATTAATGACAAATTTTTTAGAACCAACCGTGTTGATTTAAACTTTACAACTCATCATTTTGTATGAGGATTAGTTACGCATCAAGATTAAATAAACCAAAAACAAAGGTTCAAACATTACACTTTAGTCCAATATTTATTTTATCGATATTAAGGACTTTCGCTTTAAAGGGGAACTGAAGTCAATTTTAAGAATATCTTAATAAATGGAAAAAAAGACGCTGATTTCAAAAATCAAATCAGTTTTTTCCAATATTTTTTTGTTAAAGAGTTATGAGCAAAAATGCATTTCATTTTATGTTAGGGGATTTCCCGCATTACGTCATTGACGTTGTTGAGATTTCGTGCCTATATGCATTGTATACAATCATGTGCCAGTTTAGAGGTGAATTAGTAACAGAAGCGCCTGCAGGAGCGTTGTATTTTCGTTTTTTTTATGGAGACTTAGCATAACACTTGTCATATAGCCTTACTGAACCAATGTACATGGTGACAGCTTACTTTAAGCGCGGTCATTAAGGCCTGCATGGTCCTGGATCTAAGCTGAATGCTGAGGTATACAGGTCTCGTATTTAAATGACTTTAGAATAATAAGTCTTAGCAATTTATATCATAAATCATAAAAGTGAAGACAGAACAAGAAAACTATAACAGAATGCATTAAACTGTAACTGTCAGCAATTTATAGAAATAAACCAGCCATCAATCAAAGATTAGACTATGCGGTGGGAAAAGCCTATTTCTTTCATGGTTTACATTGGCTGTTTGTATAATGTTTTGCTGTTGCGTATGTGGTGCATTTAATGTCTGCTGTTATTGAAACTGAGCATTAGCCTACTGGTTGAGAATACCACTTATTGCATAAACCAGTTAATCCACAGTTGAGTAGCCAATGTGTAGTATGACAATAAGTACACAGCAAGCACTCAGATAAGTAAGTGAAGAATATATATAATAGATCTGTACTTAACTACCCAAACAAGTTAATAAGAATATACCACTTTTCCAATTTAGTTCTTTTTATTAGATATTGTAAAATGCCTAAAGTTAAGCCACTGAGAAGGAAGGAAGAGTGATTGGAGCATATTGTTTTGCTCCGGGATGTACAAATTCCTATTACAGCACACGAAATTCCAATCCACCTGTGCTCTTCCATCGATTTCCTCACAACGACAAAAAAACGGATGAAGCAATGGATACAACAATGCAAGCGTTCTAAACTACCTGGAAAAAGAACCGCAGTGTATAGTGCACATATTTGTGACAAGGATTATCATAGTCAAATTGTATTTGACTCCAATGGAGTGGCCAAGATGATGAAAACAAACCACTTGGTGAAAAACACAGTTCCAACAGTTTTTAATTTTTCTGATTATGATTTTAAACATAGTGATCAACCCAGTACATCAAGTGAAAGAACTTCTTTATCCAAGCAGATAATTGAAAAATAAGGGCTTTTAGTAATGCAAGTCCAGTCTGGCGTTATTTTGTGCACAAATGCATGTATGTACATTCATGCAGCATAAACATTCTTGCGGTGTGTCCATAAGAATACAGTTTTTGCAACGGCACCAAGTCATGTCAATAGGTAATGTTTCTAAATAAACATTTTCTTCTATGGGGCTTGCATCTTCAAAGATACTCTCAGACGTTTTTCTTGGTTCAAACGCACATGACTGAATTTGTGTTGTTTTATTGTGTACAATAAAACTTCTTTCATCTATGCCAGAATGCTAAGAACTGTCATCCATTTTAGTGTTACAACATTAACTTAAATTTACTCTAGAAATGAAGAAAACAAAAGAAATTTGTTAAAACTATGCATATGTATACCAAATCTCTCGCACTCTCAGTTTGTAGCCTAGGGGTTGATAATAACATTGCTAGTCTACGTTGCAGATTATGGCTATATATTGAAAAGCAACAATCATGAAAGAAATAGGCTGTTCCCACCGCATAGTCTGATCTTTGATTGGTGGCTGGTTTATTTCTATAAATTGCTGGCAGTTACAGTTTACTGCCTCCTGTTCTAGTTTTTCTTGTTTCTGTCTTCACTTGCCTATGATTTATGATATAAATTGCTAAGACTTATTATTCATAAAGTCATGTAAATACGAGACCTGTATACCTCAGCATTCAGCTTAGATCCAGGACCGTGTAGGCCTGAATGAGCGCGCTTAAGTTAAGCTGTCACGCGCGTACATTGGTTCAGTTAGGCTATATGACAAGTGTTATGCTAAGTCTCCATAAAAAAACGAAAATACAACGCTCCTGCAGGCGCTTCTGTTACTAATTCACCTCTAAACTGGCACATGATTGTGTACAATGCATATAGGCACGAAATCTCAACAACGTCAATGACGTAATACGGGAAATCCCCTAACATAAAATGAAATGCATATTTGCTCATAACTCTTTAACAAAAAAATATTGGAAAAAACTGATTTGATTTTTAAAAATCAGCGTCTTTTTTTCCATTTATTAAGATATTCTTAAAATCGACTTCAGTTCCCCTTTAAACTGTTATGTTATTAAAACCATTTTGAAGGCATTTTTACAATCTAGGTAACGTACCTTTGAGGGATTTGCTCGCTGTGATCTTTGCACGGGATCAACAGTCACACAGGGCGCTCTTTCTAAAACCTGGTAATTTTAACTTTAGAAATAGTGAAATTTAAGAATTTTATGTGAAATTAAAAATCTGTGTACAAATAATATAGTTGTGTAAAATAATTGCCCAAATGTTATTTTCTTAATGGTAAATTTTATCAGGAAATTGTTTGGGTGGTAATTGATTTGAGCAGATACTGTTTAGATATAAACTGTCCAGCTATTTACACACCAGGTACCTGCACCATACGAAACATATCCACTGTTAACTCAGAGAATTTCATCTGAGATGGGGAATTTCCCACTATGATAGCATCCCCCAGCGAAACTCTGGTTTGAACTCCTAAAATATATCGAAATTATTAAAATGTTTTTTTATCAGAGAATACATATAAGCAGCGCAATAAGCGTAGTTAAATAGAGTGAGAACAACAATTCTCAGGGTAAAAGTTAAAGCTGATACCCCAATTGGATAGTCTACTGCTTCAGTTGATTTACCAGCACTGGTATTTGATGTTTACAATTTATCATCTATAACTAGTTTCTTTACTTTGCCTACCTGTATTTTGATTTTTAAATGATGTTAAACAATTTTAAGTCACGTCATTAATGATTAAATTATATTACGCAACTGTTACAATATGCGAAACTGCATGGTAAAAGATTTCTGTATAAATTAAATTGTTACATTTTACTATGATACTGCAATTTTTCTTGTGTGATTTAATTATTATGCCATTAATTTAAAACAAAATGAGTTATATTGTAGTTTTGTTTTTAGCTTTAAATATTTTTTATCAATAATGCATTTATGCATACAATTTTGTTATCTGGTATTTTTATTATTATTTAAAAAAAAATATATTGGAAAGGTTAAACAGAAGTCTACTATTCTTAAAAATAATATAACAAAGATCTCTTTTGAAAGTTAAATTTTAAAATGATGTCTTCAGACTACCCTCATGTATTACTGGTTTTTATGTATTTTTCTTGGGGAATAATGGCTGGTAAGGTTTTGTGACGCCACATTTACTATTTTTTAATTGCAGTATCATCCGTTAGTCTCATGAAATAAAAGATAAATCAAAGTTTATGCGGATTGTTGTCGGTGCACACCCGGAAAAATATTTTAAACAATTTGTTATTTAAAGTATAGATTATAGATTTAATAAGGCATTACATAACTTGATCTAGACTAATTGTTTTGTATAACTTAATCTGGCAAAAATATTACATTATGAGAATTTTAATTCAGAAACCATAATTGTCAAATTCTATTTTGTCAATCCCTACAACAATATTACTACACAGTTCTGTTAGACCAACAATTTATTAATTTAATTAATAGCTATATCAAATTATGTTAAACAGAGGTTGATTAAAATGTATTTTTTGAAATTTTTATTAATAATAATAACACTTGTTTAAAACACTGTTGTTGTAATGAACAAATTAAAATCTATATATATTTTTTTTATTAATAAATATAATTTTTAGTAATTTTTTCACACCAAAAAATTTGTTTTATAATAATAACTGTTATATGATGTTTGGTCAAGGGTGAAATCTTGTACTTTTTGGCACTAATTCAAATCACCATCAGATGTGTGAAACTGTCAAACTACTAGCGATTTTTAAACCTTGGTTCCAATGCTTTTATAGAAAGAAAGATAAAAAAACAAATTCAACATTTCAATTTGGTGAAGAATTTTTAAGGCTCTTTAAGAAGCTGTCTTAAAGGCCTACCGTTGGACCAATTACGAGGGCTTACTATTAGCAAAACACATATAAAACTAATAAAAAGATTCACTACTAAAAACAGGTCTTAACAGTTAAAAAGCCAAAAGAGAAATAATTTCGACCATTGAAATTCGTGATCATCACAAGCAGGTAAATTAGCTTAGCACTGAGCGTTAATTACTTAAATGCACCGAAAGATAAATAATAAAATCGTGCATGTTAAAATAGAAAAGCAAAATAAAACGATTATAAGGTGCAAAGGAATAAAATTGAACAAATAACAAGTATAAAACTATGTATAAAAAGTGTACAAAAAGGTGTTGGTAAAAGAGTATGAAAGGTGTGTAAAACAAGAAACAACAAACGAGCCCCATGCTCAATACAAATGCAAGGAATGTTATGGGTCCGGATTAACACACACTTTGTACCACATAAATTTACTGCATAACAAAATAACAGTGGAAAAACATTAAAAAAATGTACATAAAACATATGTGACCTTCTAAATTTTATATAACGATATCAGGAAATAGCCAACAGAGAATGAAACATATTAAGTTGCTCATATTTCTGGATGGCAGAATAATTCATAGCTGCAATACAGCATAAACAAAACAAATTTTCCGTAAAATTTGATATCTACCTTTTTCCAATGCTGGCAAACTGGATG
>CH002976.1:0-19838 GCA_000149265.1 Ciona savignyi
TTTTAACCCCGCAATAATATAATTAACAACTATAATAGCACGGTAATAGCCTTGGCGACTGATTCATTAAATTTCAGTAAAAAAAACTAGCAAAAAAGAACATAACTGGAAAAAGAAAACTAAAAAGAGCAAAAGGGGAAGGGGGAAACTTTATACTAAAAGGAGGAATACGGGATTAGGGGATTAAAGTTAACGTTAGTTTTGGGAATAAATTTAACGTTAGTTCTGAGGTTAAAGTTAGAGTTAGTTCTGAGGTTAAAGTTAGCCTTAGTTCTGGGTTTAAATTTAGGTTAGTTCTGGGGTTAAATTTAGTGTTAGTTCTGGGGTTTAAATTAGCGTTGGTTCTAGGGTTAAAGGTAGCGTTAGTTCTTGGGTTAAAGTAAGCGTTGGTTCTGGGGTTTAAATTAGCGTTGGTTCTGGGGTTAAAGTTAGAGTTGGTTCTGGGGTTAAAGTAAGCGTTATTTCTTGGGTTAAATTTAGCGTTAGTTCTGGTGTTAAAGTTAGCGTTATTTCTGGGGTTAAAGTTAGCGTTAGTTATAGGGTTAAAGTTAGAGATAGTTCTGGTGCTAAAATTAACGTTAGTTCTGGGGTTAAAGAACGCGTTAGTTCTGGTTTTAAAATAAGTGTTAAGGGCAGATATAGTATAAGGTTTCATATAGTTTAAAGGACCATATCCCTCCGTTTAGTGTTAACCTGGAAATCAACATATGTAACTCAACCCCGTATAATTTAGACCACATATGTACGGTCGTGTAGCCAAATGGTTAACTCGACCGATACATATACCGACTCCTAAAAAAACGGTCCGAGTAACGAGCCCACCATGGGTTCGAAACTTGGCTCGGTAAAAAAGTTATACTACATAACATTTACCTGTGTTAGATGTTGCCAGGTCTGCAGGCTGTCTGTGGCGTGCGGTCGAAACTGCTGAATGAAGAAAGGTATGATGGTGAATAGGTCTATGACGTTGAGGAATTGTCTGAGGAAGTAAAGCTTCTCCGGAGCCACAAACAACCTCGTGAAGTATTCGATGGAGAACCATATCATGCATATCTGTGGGCATGGGAATTATATATGTAATGGGTCTATTGTCCTGTCGGTTAGTCTGGCGGTTAAGTGCGTCGCCTTTCAATCGAAAGGTTGCAGAAGCGAAAGTGGTCGCTATCTAGTCGGTTGTGTCCTTGGGCAAGGCACTTTATGGACATTGCCTGAACCAAAAGGAACCTGTCTATCATATACAACACACCGAAATAGCACCGGTAACCCGACGGTGGGCGCAAGGTTATCTGTCGATTGCTCAAGTGTTAACCCCCTTGGTTCCCATTTCATGGAGGTAAACATGAATATCCTATCCTATACTCGGACTGTGTTGTCTCATTTTTTGAATTCCTATGTTTCTAAACAAAGTATCTTTCATGCTCTAACCCGTTAGTATTTAATGGCCCGTTCAAATTGAATGTCTGATTAATTTTTCACTTACTGTAATAGCTCTAGAAATTCGACGATGCTGGGCAGGTGTATTACTATGCACCTGAGCAAACCACTTTATATTGCTCCAACCCAGTTGCAGATAAGAAGTCGTCCAAATTAAGAGTCATGTATGATTATCTATACACTGTTATAGCTCAGAAAATTGACGATGGGCAGGTGTGTTACTATGCACCTGAGCAAACCACTTTATATTGCTCCAACCCAGTCATGTCTGATTATCTATACACTGTGATAGCAACAGTAACTGGAAGGTGTTTGTGAGGTAATTTGATGAGCTATTGCAGTGTGTTGTGTTTGATTAACGTTCCTTTAATTTGGTAAAACCCATCATTACTACTTTCTTTTAAAACAAGGCAGTGGGCATGGGGTAGAAGAAATGTTAACAGCCTAGGATAGGATATTCATGTTTATCCCTGTGAATGGGAAAACAAAAGGGGTTAATACACGGGCAATCGTCAGGTCACCTATCGCCTACCGTCGGGTTACTGGAGCTGTCGCAGTGTGTTACAATTTAGTAGAACCCATTAATCCGCTGGAATCGGGCAATTTCCGTTTAATGCCTTGCCCAAGGACCCAAACGACTAGCTAGCGACCAGTTTCGACCTGCAACCTTTCGGCTGAAAGTCGTCGCACTAAACCGCCAGACTATAAGCGATCGGATATGACAACCTACCATTTCTATTGTCTGCAGAGTTTCAATTTCGTGCTCCTGATTATTCTCATCTTTGATGTAATATCCGTGCATCGTACCCATGACGAAAACAACGAGTGACAACAGAATAAAAGAAACTGACGCCACAGTCCACATTTTGGCGATGGCGGAACTGGAAGGATCTTCGACAACACTCCAAAGACGAAGTCGAAGCTGTGAAAAACATACGGTAATCCCATAAAAATATATTCACCAAATAGGATATTCATGTTTTGCATCTGTAAACAGCAAACCCCATGGGGTGCTGTCACACAGACCATTGTTTATAGACTAGCTTATTGCGCCCAACGTCGGGTTAGCGTAGCTATTGAAGCGCTGTGTTGTATATATGACTAGGACGTTCCTTTAATTTTAAAATAAATAGGTCTGGTTGACGTACGCTAAATGCATTGCTTACGCTAAAAGGTGCCTAACGGACATTGCCTGAACCCAGCGAGTTAATAGGTTCTACCAAATTGGGATAAACATTAATATCCTATCCTAACTTCCGCCAATTACCTTACCCAACCAAATAACGCAACCCACCAGCTGGCGGAAGGTTTTGGACCAACAACCTTTCGTCACGCAGACCGACTCGCTACCACATCCGCTAATTGGGTTGACAAATATCATGATAAAATATGTTATTTAAAACTCACTATGTGAATATTGTAATTAAGATCATTCAACGAGCACAATCTAGGGCGAAATTTTATTTCTTGTTTCTTCAAGTAATGCTGTTCCATTCTTTCTGAGATGTTCTTTCGATGTAATCTGGTTATTCCTCTTGCTGTCTGGAATGTTGGATGAAAAGCGTTGTCGATTCAATCGTTCCAACATCAAAAGGGGGGAAAAGAACGAGTAAAACTATAAACTTAAATGAATATTAGGGTACCTGGGTTAGTGTTTAGTCTGGAGTTAAAGTTTGCGTTAGTTCTGCGGTTAAAATTATTGTTTTGTGTGAGATTAGAATTAATATCAATAGTTTTGGTGAGCGGCGCTATACGAAATCATAATAAAATGTGCTGTAGGAAATCATTATATTATGTGTTGTACAAAATCTTTATAACATGCGTTGTAGCGAATCATTATAATATGCGTTGTAGGTTGTCATTTGTAGGTTTACCTCTAGTCTTTCCGTACAGCAAGCGTCCAGCAAGCACACGTCGATATTCCAGAACACCATCTCTTCGCTTAAACGAATCGTGCAAACAGCCTTTGGTGCATGGATCGAAACTATTGTGACGTCATAGACGATTAATTATGTACGTGGGCAGTTACGGATCACCGAATTGTTTCTATCTCGAATATTTTTTTCGTAATTATTTAAAAAAAATGAAAATTAGCAAAAATCTATTGTTCTAGTAGGTATGTTAAGCAAGGCTTAAAATAACCTGGATATACGCTCCACTTAGCAAAATCCCGATAACTTTTGTAAATAAAACAACCTGTAAATAAGCTCCACTATTTGAAATCTTGATCACTTTTGTGTACATAACTACCTGGATATATGATCCGCTTTGCAAATTCCAAATTATATTTGTCCACAAAACAACCTCAATATAAAATTCACTTTGCAAATTTATTACTTACCTCCCCGATAAGCAGCCATTATATACAGGAAAGACTCAGGATCTCGGTCAAAGTAATACTCAGTGATGACGTCATCATATACCACGTCATCGCAAAATGACGCAAGAACCATGGGAGAAGGCGACCTTTTGGATATATGGATGGAAGTTAGGCTTGTAAAGCGGTTTGCTCAGGTGCACTGTGGTAAACTTTATGCCCACAGTCGAGTTGCTGGAGTTATTACAGTGTTTAAATAATCAGACATGACTTTTATTAGATACCACTGGGTTGGAGCAATGTAAAGTGACTTGCTCAGGTGCACAGTAATACACCGGGTGCTCACCGTCGAGTTGCTGGAGCTATTACAGTGTATCAATAGTTTAATGAAACTTTATTAGATACTACTGGTTTAAAGTAATGAAAGTAGAAACATATTCCGTGGAAAATATAAACAGGACATTTTCGTTCACACAACTGCCCTATGCGGTGAAATATTTACCGTATTTATCGCGTTAGCCACAAGTATATCATCGTATTGAAAATGGGTTTAATAAAAATATTATTATGAACGTTCCAAATGGTTAAAGCGACCGATACACATAACTACTTCTATACAAAACTGTCCTATTAACGATACCATTATGGGTTCGAAACTTGGTTCGAAAAAACACTTACTTCAATTTGTACAACTTGGCAAGTCTACTTTTCGGTAACCGTTCAAGATGCTCCGGTTTTAGAATAAATTTCCTCCCCCCGACATTAATGTGCATGCCCTTGTAAATAGTCCCCTTGCGTCTGGGAATTGGTAATTCGAAAACATATTTATTAGGAAGTGGTAGGAGAAGTGGTTTATTGATGAAATTAAGAACGATCAGTGTATTGGCAGTTTGTTTATCGGACAAACGTAAAGCGTAAACGTACTGAATTTTTAAAACTTTGTTTACTAAAAATACTAAAAAATGTTTATTTTAAACAAGCATTCACTAGAGCAATACCAACTGCAGAATTTATAAATTGTACAGTTTGTATTTAAACGAGCATCATAACTAAATTATTAATGGTACCAGAAACTAACTACAACTATACATTTTAGGACAAAATGGCAATAATTCTCGAAAAAAAGAATTATAAAAACGGTTTGTCATTTTTATAACGAAAAAGAGAAAATTTACAGAAAGGTACATGCACTGCTATAGGTCGTATAAACTGTAAAACAAATGTGCGAATTTTGCGCGACCTAAAAAAATTGCAAACTTGTCATTTAAAGGTGACTCAATGGTTGGCGATTTAAAGAAAGTTCTTTTAACCTACCCTAGTTGCTTTGACTTTTAGCTGTTATAAACCATAATTAAAAATGGGATACTATTGTATAGACAAAAAAACTAATCATATTCATTCTTATTTCTATTAGTAACCAACAGATACGCTGACAAACAACTAAACCTCACTAGATTTCGAACTTTAATTTTAGAATTTGGAAAAGCGCACCGCGGTTTAGATCTGAAAATCGATACGGCTAATTCAAAGTGATACATTACTTTAAACTATAAAAAATAAATTTTCGTCCTAGATAAATCGTTGTTTTGACATTTTGACATAAAAAATCACATTTTTAGTCATTTTTTTGTCATTTACGCATAAAAGCGCTTTCACATTTAATTACAGTATAAAATCAGGAAAATGTCAAGATAAAATAAGAAATAACAATGTCATTACCAGCTTGACTTTAACCATTATTTTTTTTATTTGAATGTTTTAAAAGTAGTGCAATTACCCCATTTCTATAGTTGTCAAAACATATGTTAAAGCGCTTTAAGGCATGTATAAAACAAAACAAAATGAATTAAAATTTCAATTTTATCTAAACAAGTTTAAAATAGAGTAAAAACACGCTTTAAACTTACGTTGACATTGTAGATACCACACCGCCCAGTCGCTGAAATACCAGTACATGACTAGCCTATCACACCGTCGCCCTGCCTTATTAGCCAATTAATTAAACAGACACACACACTGCCAATCAGTTAATACCTTGAAAAGGCCGACATATATCGAACTATCTACTAGACAAAGAGAATACATTTCAGTCGTAATTAAACGGACTCACGGTAATGAAGTTTCTATGTCATAATACACAAGAGAGATAATCAATGTGTTTATACAATCTTTCTTTGTTTTTTTTATTCTAGGAAATACTTTGATGTATTTTGGTGCTTAAAATCGGACCTTTTTTTTTAATTTTGCGGCCCATTAGATGTTATTTTGTTGTCATGTAAAGTGGCTTGCTCGGGTGTCAGTAATGCACATCATGTCCACAGTCAAGTTGCTGGAGATATTAGAGTGTGTGGATAATCAGACATGACTTTCAAGATTAGAGACTCATTAGATAACACTGGGTTGGAGCAATGTAAAGTGGGTTGCTAAGGTGTTCAGCAATACACCTTATGCCCACAATCGAGTTGACGGAGCTATTACAGTGTGTCAATAATTGCACCCGAATTTACATTTAGATCGGTGAACTTAAAACTAAAAAACAACGAACATAAAGGAAATGGTTCTTTCTATTGTCATCATATTCTAAAACAAGAGTAGGTTTGAATAATAACAACGAAGCCAATTTAATTAATTAAATGTGCATTTTCATACTTTTCGGGTTTATAAGACTGATTAGCTTTGTGGGTTAATGCGTTGCCTTTTAGCTGAAGGGTTGCAGCTTCTAAATTGGTCGCTAGCTAGTCGGTTGTGTCCTTGGTCAAGGCACTTAACGGACATTTCCTAAACCCAATAAACCAATGGGTTTTATACCAATATGAAGTAACGTATCAAACATATACAGCGGACTTGCTCCAATAACTCGACGACTTTTATTGAGTTTTTCCATCCACGGGGATAAACATGAATATCCTATCCCAACCTGAGAGAGAATAAAAATAGTATTTTGAAAACAATGGATTGATGCTGCCCTAGCTAGTCGGTTGTGACCTTGGGCAAGGCACTTAACGGACATTGCCTGAATCCAGCGGATTAATGGGTTCTATCAAATTGAAGGTACGTGTGTATCGTACACAACACACTGCAATAGCTGCGGTAAATTATTAAAGCACGCAACATTTTTAGGGGAAGAGTGGGTAAAATGGGCCCTTTAGTTGCAAATCGGATTTTTTACTGATATAAAGCCCGCTGGACTTAAGTTTTTCATGTGGTGAAACCTAATACCAAAGTCTTTACACATAACATGTTAACTTTCTAATAATTTTTGTTAAATATATTTTATCAACAAAGAAAAATATTTCGTTAGTGGCCCATTTTAGACAAGGGTGTAGTCTAAAATGGGCCCCGGCCCGTTTTCGACATTAACATTTCGCCAGATAACAGTATCCATATTCGCTTCCCATATAAACAATGTTATTACTTTTCTTTTTATGATGTAGTTTTTTTTTTAATTTAACACTTTGGATTACAGCAATTACTTTTTATTTAATACCCAGTTACTAGTATACTAATGCAATAACACCTTGCTACTTTAGTGGAAGCATAACTATCAATTCATGTTATTAATAGCATTTAGAAACCCCGTTTAGTTTATTGTGAAACACATAATATGACTGTTAGTGCTAAGTCTAGCCCTTTAGTACTGTTAATGCTAAGTCTAGCCCAGTTAGTTACCAAATGAACACAGGGGGCCCATATTAGACAGGTGCCAACATACGACTTAAAATCTCTATAAAAAAAAAATTAAAAAAAGAAGTTTTATTTCTACCAGTAAAAGTAGGTCTAGGCTATATAGTTCTATTTAACTACAGTAAAATTTATTTTAGTATTTGATCTTTTCTATTATTTATTAGCAGAAAACAAAAATTGCAAATTTAGATTCAGACCTTCTCAAACCGAAATAGCTACAGAAAACATTGAGTTTGTCGATTTCACGCTCAAACTTCGGTTTGGAGATTCCATAATTTGATATACTGACACTGGTTTTTGCAGCAAATTTTTATTCTTCAAAATATATTGAAAATTTGAGGGGGCCCATTTTACCCACGTGGCCCATTTTACCCACTTTTCCCCTACATAAGTAAACTTTATATAGATAAGTACGGTATGGTAGCCATGACTATATATATTGCTTTAAAATCAAAGAAACACATAAGAGCGTAAATAAACATAAATACAAAACGGTTTGTAGGCCGTGTGGCCGAATGGGTAACGCGACCGATACATATAGGCCTACCGACTATTATAGGGGAAGAGTGGGTAAAATGGGCCCGTTAGTTGCAAATCGGATTTTTTACTGATATAAAGCCCGCTGGACTTAAGTTTTTCATGTGGTGTCACCTAATACCAAAGTCTTCACACATAACATGTTAACTTTCTAATAATTTTTTTAAAATATATTTTATCAACAAAGAAAAATATTTCGTTAGTGGCCCATTTTAGACAAGGGTGTAGTCTAAAATGGGCCCCGGCTCGTTTTCGATATTAACATTTCGCTGGATAGCAGTATCAATATTCGCTTCCCATATAAACAATGTTATTACTTTTCTTTTTATGATGTAGTTTGTTTTTTTTAATTTAACACTTTGGATTACAGCAATTACTTTTTATTTAATACCCAGTTACTAGTATACTAATGCAATAACACCTTGCTACTTTAGTGGAAGCATAACTATCAATTCATGTTATTAATAGCATTTAGAAAACCCGTTTAGTTTATTGTGAAACACATAATATGACTGTAAGTGCTAAGTCTAGCCCTTTAGTACTGTTAATGCTAAGTCTAGCCCCGTTAGTTGCCAAATGAACACAGGGGGCCCATATTAGACAGGTGCCAATATACGACTTAAAATCTCTATAAAAAATTCTTTAAAAAAGAAGTTTTATTACTACCAGTAAAAGTAGGTCTAGGCTATATAGTTCTATTTAACTACAGTAAAAGTTATTTTAGTATTTGATCTTTTCTATTATATATTAGCAGAAAACAAAAAATGCAAATTTAGATTCAGACCTTCTCAAACCGAAATAACTACAGAAAACATTGAGTTTGGTGATTTCACGCTCAAACTTCGGTTTGGAGATTCCATAATTTGATATACTGACACTGGTTCTGGCAGCAAATTTTATTCTTCAAAATATATTGAAAATTGGAGGGGGGCCATTTTACCCACGTGGCCCATTTTACCCACTTTTCCCCTACAAAAAAGGACCTGTTGACGAACCCATCATGGATTCGAAACCTGGCTTATTAAAAAAAATAAAAGAAACACAAAAAAAGAGAGTTTAAAACGCGCTAAAATCAAAAAGGCGCGTAAATTTGCCCCAGATTTGTTTTTCCCTCTCGGTTAATTTATTCTACGGACCTCGGTCGACTATATCAACTACCCCGAGAATTTTAAGTCTTATAAAAATAAAGTCTACACAGTTCGACCATAAATGTAGTTGTTACGGTTAACCGTAAATTCGACTCTGATCGCCGCTATCTCTATAATGACCTCCGTTTAAATAGAAGGGGGTTGGCCACGGTGGAAAAACCCCAAAAATGAAAATTTGTAACATAGTTTGGCGCGGGCTTTTATAAAACTAATAACTTATGTTAGGTATGTCTAGTTAAGATTTTACGTCTAAAGTCCTAACAATTTACATTTTGATTCAATTATGCTTAACTGAAAGCACACACAGACGTTAAGCCCACGGACACACTAATTTTCATGAAAGAAATACCGGTCACTAATTTTTTGGTAAAATGTCAAAAACTACTGTAGTTTTCGTTTTATTTTGCCGCCTTTACCTTAAATACATGTGTCGTCTTCTTAAATGTAATAAAGCAGTAAAAAATTAACGAAACTAAACACCAACCACTTACTACTGCCAGATCATTGGGTCAGTCCTTCTATTTTAACAGGCCGAATGGTTAACTCGACCGGTACATACACCAAATATCTAATAAAATCGGTCTTGTTGACTAGCCTATCATAGATTGAAACTTAGAACCGGTAAAAAAGTGTTTTTTAACCGACAAGCGTTAAACCTTTCGCTACTTTGCTTGGACGATTAGTTTGGCGGTTAAGTTCAATCGAAAGGTTGCAGGTACGAAACTGGTCGCTAGCTACTTTACGGAAATTGCCTAAACCCAGCAGATTAATGGACTCCACTAAATTGAAGTAACGTGTCTATCATATACAACACACTGAAATAGCTCCGGTAACCCGACGATGTGCGCAAGGTGATCTGACGATTGCCCGTGTGTTAACCCCCTTGGTTTTCCCATTCACGGAAGAAATAATGACAAATGATGTCATAAAGCGTTACGTCACCGCTGTAATGTAAACCGTTTTACAGAAGTCTCAAAAACTCGCGACGTCGTGCGCTATAATGAAAAATGAGGCAATGATGACGCAGGAGTGATGACGTAATCAATGATTTATTCGAAGAGCAGCTGGGAACGAAAATATGAAGATCAACATAGAAATAATATACGTGCAAGCTTTCGATTGTTGACAAAGAGCATTGTGACGTCAGCAACTTTTCAATACGGTGCGCCACGTCATAGAATAATCATGACGTAATAAGGAGTGGCGTGACGTCACAGGCGGGAATGTGATACGTAAAAGATTAAAAACGATAGAAATCTTATATAAGACGTTGTGGCCACGCTGACCACTGGCTACAGTGGCGAAACAAAAGCTACTGTGACGTCATGAACATAAAGGAACCGATAATCACGTGACAACAAGGGGGGTGACTTTATTGGCCCGCCGCGGGGTCCACTTTGAGAGAAAAGTACGGAGAAAATGAGATATCCTACGGCGGATTAAAACATTATTCTCTCACAATGAACTTTAAAATAAAAAATAATTTTCTCTCGGATTTAACCACTTGAGAGAAAAAATCGCCGAAAACCCCACAGTCAGGGCAACAAAGTCACCACATTTATAACACTGAGATGAAGCAACACAGTGTGCCGAGGGGAAAACCCTAACGCGGGCGCTTTCCCATAGAAACATTAAACCGAGGACGACGACGAGCCGGACGAAAGGCCGTGGAGGCAGAACTCGCCGTTTTTGACGTCATTATGACGTTTCTGCTCGTCATCAATAAAGTCGATGACGTCATTCGGGGATTCCCGGGCGCGCAAACGTTTGATGGTGGCGACGAGACGAAGATTTGCCTCCTCGAGTCGAAGGATGCGGTCGCTCTGCTCACGTACCAGTCCCTCTTTGCTCTCTATAAGCGCCTTGAGCTCAGTGCGCTCGCGCCGGTGATCCATTTCCGACTGCTTCATTCTGTTGGGGGGAGGGGGTGTAATTTGGCTGTGGGCATGAGGTGTATTACTGTGCTCGTCTGTTGGCATGAGGTGTAGAGGTGCATTACTGTGTACCTGAGCAAACCACTTTACATTGCTCCAACCCAGTGGTATCTAATGAGTCGTCCAATTGAAAATCATGTCTGATTATCCATACACTGTAATAGCTCCAGGATCCGACTGTGTGCATAAGAGTTGTCATACGATACCATGGATAAAGTCCAGCTTCCTACCCACAAGGATATAACAAACAATCATCCACACACTGTAATAGCACTAGCAACTCGACTGTGCGCATGGTACAACTAAAAACGACAAAAGGATTAAAAATCGTCCACAAAATCCAAAATTCCCATCTCACCTCTCGCTTATTTCTCTCACTTTTCCCTCTCTCTCCTCCTTTTGTTTCTTTAACTTATCCTCGGAGGCGTTGAGGAGTTCCACGGCACGCTGGGCACGCCGGAGCTTCTCGGCCCACGCGTGCTCCTTGGCCTCCAGGTTACGTTGGGCGTCCCGGCCCTCCGTAACGCTCAAACGGAGCCGTTCGACCTCAGTTTCAAGACGAATGATTCGGTCTTCATACTGTAACATGAGGGGAAGGGTTAGTGGTTTATTTACACTCCCTTATCACACAATAAAATGTAAACAATTATTAGATAAAATGTAAAAATTAGATAAAATGTAAACAAAATAATTAGATAAAATGTAAACAATTATTTGTAAAAACGATCGGATGATTAACTCCGATTAAAAAAACGTTAATCTCACCGAGTATAGCACATATGATTAAACGCGATTATAAAAACGAGAAAAAACTGTGTGGCCAAATGGTTACGGTGACCAATTCAAATACCGAATTTTATATAACAACGGTATTAGATACGGGTTCAAAACTTAGCCCTGTAAAAAGGAAAATTTATTAATTACATTAAAAAAAATCGTCGTTATAAAAATATGGTTGTAAATATGTTCTCTAGTTATCTATATGGTTCTATAAAGTGTTTTTTTAATGATAATTAAAGTATTATTTTTAAATCACTATTCACACTAGAGTAACATTCTTGGTCTTGGTGATTCCCATGTACTTACCCTCCTATAGTCAAATTGAAACAAAATGCAATGACTACAATAGTAAATTAATTGGGACCGCACAGAAGTGGTCCTGATAAAGAGGTGGTCGTGTTATCAATGTGGTCGCCAAGCGGGGTTGTGGTCGCCAAGCGGGGTTACACTTTACCAAATATTGGCAGAATGCCCATCTCTGTCAGCGTCCGGCCCGTTGGTTTAACTGTTAAGTGCGTCGCCTTTCAATCGAAAGGTTGCAGATGCGAAACTGGTCGCTAGCTAGTCGGTTGTGTCCTTGGGCAAGGCACTTTACGGACATTGCCTGAACCCAGCGGATTAATGTGTTCTACCAAATTAAAGAAACGTGTCTATCATATACAACACACTACAATAGCTCCGGTAACCCGACGATGGGCACGAGGTGATCTGACGATTGCCCGTGTGTTAACCCACTTGGTTTTCCCATTCACGGGGATAAAGATAAATATCCTATCCTATCCTAGCTACAATTATGTTATGTACGGACATCTGCAGAAATCCCACACAGCATTGTCATGAGATTGAATTCGTTCATTACTCTTTGGCGTGTACATATACGGCCGTGATGTAATGACCGCTATCCCAATTTTTTTATTTAATTTTAAAAATTTGCCTATATTTTTATACAGTTGTAAAAATATTTTTTATCTAAATAAATAATTTTTTAAAAAACATTTTTTATCTGAATTTTTTCAAATCATTTTTTATATTGTTGTCGAGATCTTACATTCTTATTCATTTAAATTTTAGTAAATTTTAGTTCAAATTACCTCATGCTCCACGTATGGTTACAGAGCTATTGCAGTGCTAACCCTACTAATATAACGAGTTCCACCCTCCTAAAGTCAAAAGTTCTTACGTCTTTAGGGGTGAGAACTGCGTGGGTTTCGTCTTTGACTTCTTTGTTTGGGGTCGCCACGTTGTTTAGGATCCATTGGGCCGTTCGTGCTTCCGGGGACATGGGGCCCTCGGGGGTCGTTGGGGGTAAGCTGGGGTTCTGTTGGGGCTCAGGGGGTTTCCCCTGGGTGGGGATTTTGTGGTTGCTGCTTCTGCGGCCCTGGGGTAGAATTTAAATTTTTTTAGGCCAAATGGTTAACTCAACCAATACATATACTAACTCGTAAAAAAACGGTCTAGTGACGAGCCCATCATGGGTTCGAAACTTGGGAAAATTAAAAACAAATTATAAAAAAATGATTTTTTTCCTAAAACAGTCAAAATTCCGATAAAAAATTATTTCTCTTCCAACCTGATTGACTGGAACGTAAAGTGGTTTCTGCTGTGTGGCAGCTAACGCGTGCCGTGACGTTTTGATGCGTGCCGCGTTTGACGTGGCAACCACCACGCGTGACTTGACAGCAGCCACAGGGGCGGTTACGAACCCGTTTTGGTCTTTCGTGTGAGATATCGAGTCTGTAGAACAAAGTTTCGTTTATTAGTGAATATTTTGTTTTTAGTGAAATAATTTGGTTTTTATTTAATTTTTTTAGTTTTTAGTGCAATTTTTACTTAAAAATTAAAATTAAAACAAAAAATATTTTAAAATTTTATTTCTCACCAAGGACCTTTGGTGGGAGTTTTATTTCAAAATTTTGTTATTTTCACTAAATGAGAGAAAATTTTCACTGAATGAGAGAAAAAACATTTCACATATTATTAGAACTAAAGATATTTTATGACGAAATGTTTGTTTTATTTAATAAAAATTGAATTTACACACAAACCCATATCTTAACCGTAACAGACGTTACTTCAAATCTAATAAGAAACTGATTAAAAAAAAACCAACACGGAGTAACAAACCCTGAACCCAATTATAACCCTTTTAATTATCTTTCATTTTGTTTATTTCGTTTAACCCCACTTTTTATTGGAGCGAATCGTATAGTGGCAGTTTTAATTTTCCCGTCTCGCATTCAAAACAAACTTTTATACAGTGCGCTGCAGCGGCAAAGGCGCCCGCGCGTCAAATTAAGAGCAATCAGTAATAACCAAAAGAAATGCGAGGAACGTTTTTTGTTTTCTATTTTTTTTGGTTTTTAGTCCGATTTTAAACATTTTTTTGATTCGCTAATTTTTTTCTCCACTCACCGTTTTGGCGATGACGTCGCTCGTTGGACGGGGAATTCCCCTCGTTGAGCTCCAAAATGGCGTCGTGCTCGTTATGAGCGAGATGTAGACTCGGGGAGTCGACGGTGGTTTTGTAAACGTCGGCACTACCCCTCCGACCCTGCACGTTGTACCCCATGTTCTGCGACGGGAGACATGGGACCGAGAATTTCCGATCCGCGCCCCCTAAACTCGAGCGGGGTTTAGGGAGCGGTTTATTGGGGTTGGGGTCGTTTTTCACCCGGTTTTGGAACTGTAACCCCTTTTTGAGGTGCGCGCTTAAAACCGGGGCCGAAGAAACGCTTTGTGCTGACATCAGCATTTCTTCGTCAGAAAGCTCCTTCTTTGGGGTATTCCCCGATTTCTCCGTAGAATTGCTCGTGGTGGTGGAGGATTGTCGGGAGGACAGCGAGGACTCGTTGCTCCTCGACCCGTCGCTTTCAACACTAGGAGGAGTAGAGGGCTCGAGGTAGATGCGAGCGCGACGGTGTTGGGTGGGTGACATGGAGTAGGTGCGGGTCTCGGTGCTGAAGACCGTCTCCAGGTGGGGTTTCGGGGGGTTTTTCTTGTATTGCTGGGGTGCATCTGGGGTGAAAGGGTTGGAGGGTAAGTTTTAGGGCGCTGGAAAGGATAGAAATGAGTTTTGGGAGTCTGTGCCAAAGATTACTGACCCAGACCCACCCAAACCCACTTTTAGCACAGGGGACAGTAAAGAAATCACCCTCAATAACTAACACGAAAATAGAAACCCACCTTTTTTCCCATATATTCCCCCTTAAAAAAATTACCACCCTCAAAATTATATTATTCATAATAAATGGAATACTACTTCTAGGTTCTAGCGAAGGGTTTTTTCCCTAACTCCCTTTAAAAAAATAACCACCCCCAAAAGATTAACAGAATAAATAAACACCCACTTTTAGCAGCGGAGTACCCACTATGGGGTTGGTACTTGTGAGCTGGGTTCGCAAACATCAACGCTTGGTCGTTCAACAGATTCTCAGTTGACGACAACGGCCATCCGATGCTGTTGTTGTTGTTCATACTGGTTGATACCTGTGTTGATTGATTTGTTGATGGAGTTGATTTATTTTGCTAAGGTACTTGGGTTAATTGTTTTGTTGATTACTTGTTGCTCAGGTTGATTTGATTCAAAAAGTTTACTTGTTGATTATATGTTGATGTAGTTGATTTATTTTGCTAAAGTAATTGGGGTAATTGTTTTGTTGGTTATATGTTGATGTAGTTGATTTATTTTGCTAAGTTACTTGTGTTAATTGTTTTTGTTGATTATATGTTGATGTAGTTGATTTATTTTGCTAAGTTACTTGTGTTAATTGTTTTGTTAATTATATGTTGATGTAGTTGATTTATTTTGCTAAGTTACTTGTGTTAATTGTTTTGTTGATTATATGTTGATGTAGTTGATTTATTTCGCTAAGGTACTTGTGTTGATTGGTTTCTTGATGATTTGGGATAGAGTTGACTTATTTCGCTAAGGTTAATTTGGGTTAATTGTTTTGCTGACGAAATTGGTAAAGTTAAATTTTGTTGATTGATTTGTTGATGGAGTTGATTTATTTATTAAGTTGAATGTGTTGTATAATTTTCTACTTTATAATATTTCAATTTTATAATTGTCTATTTTTATAATATTTTTATTTTATAATTGTCTATTTTTATAATATTTCTACTTTATAATATTTCTATTTTTATAATATTTTTATTTTATAATATTTCTATTCAACTCACGGGAATCGACAAGTGGCTCGCATGGTGAGGGGAATACCCATTCCCGAACCCATCCATCTGACCATTAGTGACCTCTCGAAGGTCACCCATCGAGGCCCCGCCCATAAACTTCCGACCAATCATAGGGGTGCTGCTGGACCCAGGTGGGGCTAGTGCATCAGACCTGTGGGTGAGGGTGGTTGGGGTGAAAAGGGTAAAACAAATTAGTTTAAATTATGGGCAATTGAATTAGGTAAAAGGGAAAATTGGGTTAAAATTAGGGAATTGGGGGTTAAAAATGGGTTGATGGGTTAAACATTAGGAGAAATTGGGTTAAAAAGAAGGGGGGAATGGAGTAAAAAGAGAAAAATTTGGTTAAAACGAACATAACTGGGCCAAAAAGGGAGAATTGGGTTAAGACTAAAGAGAAAACTAGGGGGTTAAATAATGTATAAAGAGAGGGGGTAAGTATCGGATCATGTTTTTATCATTTGTGTTAAAGAAATAAGAATTGGCAACAAAATCAACAAGAAATCGAGATAAAATTTCAAACCCACCCTGCCAAAGCTGCGTCTTCTGATATTTTCACCAAGTATGGGTCGTTTGATACCCTTCGGTGGGTGTCGGGTACATTGGGGCTCGCCAGTGATTCGCTGATCGTATGAAGGTAGCTTGGAAGGTTGCCTAACTTGTCAATCGTCGACTGTGGGGTTGGAGTATTTTAGATGGGGGAATTAACAATGGGTTAATTTATGTTTGGGGTAATTTAACTTCTTGATAGTGGACTGCTGTGTAATTTAAGGGTTTATTTAATATGGGGTTAATTTATGATTGGGGTAATTTAACTTCTTGATAGTGGACTGCTGTGTAATTTAAGGGTTTACATAATATGGGGTGATTTATGCTGTGGTTAATTTAAGAACGGGGTTAATTTATGGTCATTTACCACTAATCCAAGGTACTTTTTATTTCATATTCTACAGAGATTGATATCATTTCCTAACACGGTATAGAATAATTTCATTGTAGACCGCAATCATTAAAGTGGAAAAACAACAGCAAAACAAAGTTTTAAACTGACGAAATGATGTAAAGTTATACATGTATGCTACCGCAGTCAACTACTATTTTATAACAATTGAATATACCTTTAATGACAAAAATTTATGTATGTAAAGTAAAGTTGAAGTTATTACTTAATCAATGTCTAACATGATTTTTAGCATATGTATATAATTATACATTATACCTTCGGTTTGAAATACTGTTTTGCTGTTGTTTTTCAAATTATTTTATTGCAGTCTACAATGCAATAATTCTAAGAATATTATTATTTTATCAATGTCTACATGGTTATTCTAGATTAATTTTGATCTTTAAAAAAAAACACAATTTTTTCAAACCTGGTCCAAAGTCAGGATTTTATTAAAACTTTAATGACAGAAATTTATGTAAGTAAAGTAAGTTAAATTTTATTTAGTAAACCAAAAGTTGGGATTTTAAAAAAAAAATTTTTTGGAGAATTTTTAAATAAACTTCGGAATTTTTTTTTAAAAAACAAGATTTTTTGCGAACCTGGTCCAAAGTTGGGATAACTTCTACGAAAAACGCATGGAGTTTCGCGAACTCTTTCCCAAGGTCGATGAAGCCCTCGAACCCCTTGCACAGCGCGGGTATTTGGGGGTCGGATACGTTGGAGATGAATTCACCCATCGCGTCCCATTTCTCACGCACAAACACGTCCATGAACTGCATGTATTCCTCTTTGTTGCCAAACCTGGGGATGGGGGGAGGTTTTGAAATGAATGTTAATTCCTTTTTTTAATAGAAAAATGAATGTTCTATTCCTTTTAATACTTTTTTTGACTCTTTTTTTAATTAATTTTTATTTAAATTTAAAAATTGCCAAACCAAATTAAGCTTTAAAACTTACATTAACACATTTAAATCCCAAAAGTAAAAATTAACCAGAAAAAATAAATCCCCAAAAACAATAAAAATTTAAGCCTGAAAAAATAAATTTTTGGTTTATTTTTTTTAATATTGTTTTAAGTTGATTTAAAAATTGCCAAATCAAATTTAGATTTCAAAAATTACTTTAACTCCCGAAAAAGAGAAATTAGCCAGAAAAAAGTTAACCCCTAAAAATAGTATAAAAAACACACCTGCTTCGGTTGGCCAAGTTCTGTATAACTTTCGCGATAAGCGTGAGCGTCCGTGACGTTTTGGGGTCCGGAATCTCCTTGGCGAGTCCGAAGAGACTGGGGTTGAGGATGGAAGGACAGAGAAGACGAAGGAACAAAGATGCTGTGACCAACCGATTCGCGATCCGAGGACGATTGTTCGACTCACAATGGTTCCTCCATAATGCCATCACTTCGCGAAGCTCAGATGGGAAAATACTGGAAAATGTTTTTTTATATATATTAATTTTTTTTAACATTTATTGAATTTTAATTTTTTTTTTGTTCATTAGATGGGAAAATGCTTTTTTATTTCGATATTAATTTTTTTGTTGTTTTTTTAAGATTAATTGATTTTTTTTTTCATTTTTTGTTCATTAGATGGGAAAATGCTGAAAAATTTATTTTTTAGATTTTAAATTATTTATGTTTTTTTAAGATTAATTAATTTTTTTCATTTAAAGTTTAGTATAAATTTTTTTACATTTTAATGAAAAAAATGTTTTTTTTTTTAAATTTTGTTTTTTTTTATAATTTTTTTATACTTAAGCTAGGGTTAATTCATGATAAAGTTAATTTATGATGGTTAATTTAATTAAATAAATATAAGTTGGATTTTTTTTTAAATAAATAAGCAAACTTACTTGACAGAGGATGTGATTTTACTGAGCTGGGTTTAATTTAAGGTAAGATTAATTTAAACTGGGTTTAATTTAAGCTAGGTTTAAAATAAGCTGGGATTAAATTTAAGCTGGGTTTAACCAACAGACAAGATAAACCAGGCTTACTTGACAGGGGATGTAATTTTACTGAACTGGGTTAAATTAAGCAGAGATTAATTTAAGCTGAGATTATTTTAAACTGGGGTTAAATTAAGCTGGGGTTAATTTCAGAGATAAGTTTAAAATTTAAGTTAGATTTAAAATAAGCTGGGATTAAATTTAAGCTGGGTTTAACCAACAGAACAAGCAAAACCAGACTCACTTGACGGAGGATGTGATTTTACTGAGGGCGATCTCGCAACTCATCTTCAGATTATCCTGGTTGACATCCAGGGAGGCGTGAGGAGGAAGTCTGCTCCCATCCACCTCACAATCCTCCTCCATCCGGAACAATGCACTGATGAAGTCACCTGTGATGTCATAAAGGAGGTTGAATGCAGGGTTGAAGTTCAGTGCAGTGTTCGAAATTAGGTTTAATGCAGGGTTTGAAGTCAAGTTTAATGCAGAGTTCGAAATTAAGTTTAATGCAGAGTTCGAAATTAAGTTTAATGCAGAGTTCGAAATTAAGTTTAATGCAGGGTTTGAAATTAGGTTTAGTGCAGGGTTTGAAATTAGGTTTAATGCAGGGTTGAAAATGAGTTTTAAGTAAAGGGTTTGAAATTAAGTTTAATGCAGAGTTTGAAATTAAGTTTAATGCAGAGTTTGAAATTAGAATCTAAATACAGAATTGAAAATGAAGTAACGATATAGCTTTGTAAAAAATAATCCAGTTTTCACCTAAATTTTGATAAACCATTTTATCACTGTGTGTGGATAATCAGATATGATTTTCAATTTAAACGAATTATTAGATACCACTATATGGGATCAATGTAAAGTGGCTTGCTCAGATGCACCCAACCCCACCCCCCAAACTCACCAGTGTGTCGTGCACCCCC